>JAGDQP010025869.1:0-26480 GCA_022664845.1 Lepisma saccharinum
GGAACAGGAATTATGGAACGCACTGCATGGGTAGAGAAAGGGGGGAGTCAGGAATGATGGAACGCACTTTATGGAGGGTGAGAGAGAGAGAGAGAGAGAATTTAGAAAAAATGAGAGAGATAGCAACACTTTCTCTCTTTCTATCTTTCATTCTGTCGCCCTCTTCCCTTCCTCTTCATTCGCCTCCTTCGCGCGAAAGTCTTTCATTGTTTAATGAATAAACATTGCGAGAAACAGATGTTCCAAACCGGATCGGATGGAAACCTGAAGTGCTTCATGTTTGCTTCCGACAAAATGTCGGTCAGACAAATCGGATGCTTGTCGGATAATGTGTAAGGAGCCTTAGTGTCCACACCTCCCGCTGAGTTTATGGCTCTAGCAATCCTCCTGTTTTTTCCTACGCAGGGTTGCCCGTCCACTTCTAATATTTACCAGACACTTCTCAATTCATTAAAGTACAAAAGACTGTCAAATAACTTATAAAGGACACACTACGCGTGGAGCATAGCTCGAAAACGTACTCGAGTGGTCCATATATTTATTAATAGTGATTTATTTTCTTTCACCTGTAGCCCTCCATCCAGTAACTATCACATATTCACATTAAAGAATTAAATATGGGTAGTTGTAGAATGTAGGCTCATTATGATATACAACATAGTCTGTCGACATTGTTAGTGTTTCATTGTCTGTGTTTGTGTGTTTGGATGAGTGTTTCTATGTATATGTATTTTTTGTGTATATGTCAATATATTGTTGTATATTTGGTATAGATCATATACTGACTTATTAAATGAACTTGACCTGTTATTAATGACGCATAGTAATCCCATCTTTACTTTTAATTCTCCAATACCTTTCGGATAGCTTCCTCTATTCTAGTTTCCCCCGTTTTACCAGCCGAATGCCGGGTGGTAACTAAGGAATCTGCCGCTACCTTCCCCATACTTTCTCCTACCTTATTCCGGCCTGAGCTATAGATGCTTAAAGACGTTAAATAAATTTAAATTTAAAAAATCAGACCCAGCGAGAGAGTTCATTGAACGGAATGGTTCCAGTCCACTTTACCAAAAATTGTAGGCGCCATCCTTAGAATGTCACAAGTTTATTCAGGATTTTAATAGCCCAATCAACTATACCCAGCTCTCGTGGACTATTGGTTATGTTCGTTGACTTCGGATAAGCACGAAGTGGCGGGGAAACTTCGAGCCCTGTTCAAGTTGGCTGTCCTCACAGGCTTTGAGGTTTCCGCCAGTTTTAAGAACTGAATGCCGGGATGTATCTAGAAACTAGATCCTGACTGTTGCCTTCACTTTTCTTTCACCATACTAATAAAAGAATTACAGGTGACCTATAATCCTAAGAAATTCTAAAGGTCAGAAATGATGAAAAGTTTTAATACATTTTTCAACTTCTTTAAGTCAGTTGACAAAACAAGAGAAAAAGAATTTTGACCTTGACCTTCTGGGGATGTGTAATTCCGAGAACGGCTTCAAGCGAACTTTATCTCGCTAGTGCAATAAAGAGGACGGAGCGAATGCACTCGCCCCTGCAATAAGTTGTTTGCCTGCTTGATTCACATCAAGAAATTAAAAAGAATTGAATAATAATTGTGCTGAGGACTTTGGTGGAACATGCTAAAGATTTCTATGATTATGTTAGAATATTACGTCAAACAAAACATCAGTTGGTAAAACGTTGGCTTCGTATTCGAAATGGCATGGGTTCTATCCCAGCGGCCGACCATCCTGACAGGTCTTGCCAGGTTTTTACTATCACACCAGACAAATAGTACCTTCAACTTAGGACTTGGCCGACTCCTTCCCGCATCCTTTCTCCTACTCTTTCCAGCCGGAGCTATAGCTGTCTAAAGGCCATACATCAATTCAATTCAACCTTTTCCTTCTGAACTATGGTCAAAGTTGTCAGAAACTTCCGTCTTTACTACAAATAACTGCGAGGCGTCTAGTTCTATCTGTTACTATCTACTCCAGTAGTAATTGCTTATTTCTTGAGTCAATTTGAAATATTCCTAATCGAAATTTAGCACATTTGTAGGTTTTCCGCTACATATGCAACCAGAGATGTATTTAAGGGATAGGTCCTCCCCTCCGTCGAAATTAAGAGTTTAATGCAGAATTAGTATAATTTTATTAGTTAGATTCTTCATCACATTGTTTTAATACGTTCCGTATAACTTCCCTGGCTTTACTATGTCATTTTCTGCACACTGAAGGCATTATCGAAGAGATAACAAAGTCGCACGGAGTAAAGATGCACTAGAGGAAGATCACAACAGCAGCGGACCAACACTCACGCTACACTGACTGAATCTCCGAGATGACACCGAGGTGACAATTTTCATACGTCTGGCAATCCTGAAATATCGGCTTGGGTTGGGAAAAGAGAGGAACATTTTTGAGTACTGACTCGTCTGAAAAGAAAGAGAAACACACACCTTGTACCCCGCTTCGTCACCCCGCGTACGCAAACAAGTCAGAAGCGGAGTGTACCTTCACCGTCAACAGAATCGACTGTGGTGCTCCGAGACGCGTACGAACCCCGCAGTTTGAAGAGGATGTGCTTCGACGAGTGGAACGGGATCCTTCGACGAGCACCCGACGCATGGCACGTGACTTGAGAGGAAGCAGTACCACTGTTTGGAGAGTTCTCCACCAAGAACACTTGCATCCATACCATATTGCGCGAGTTCCAAGTCTTGGTCCAGGCGATTTTGTGCCACGTGTAGACTTCTGTCAGTGGATACTTCAGGGTTGTGCAGAGGATCCTGCATTTCTTCAACTGATACACTTCAATGACGAGGCGACCTTCTCTAGGGATGTTGTGTTTAACTGTCATAATAGCCACATGCGGGCAGTCAAAAATCCTCATGGTGTTCGAGAGCGCGCATTTCAGGAACGATTCAGTGTGAACGTATGGGCAGGCATCATAAATGGACGATTAATTGGACCATATCTTCTCCCAGCACGTCTCACCGGTGCCAAGTACTTAATATTTTTACAGGAGATACTGCCGGAGTTACTGCAAGACATTGCTCTTGGAATCCGACAGCACATGTGGTTGCAACACGACGGTGCGCCTCCCCACTTCACACGGGCTGTCCTAGATCATATAAGCACTTCCTTTGGACAACAATGGATTGGCCGTGGTGGTCAGGCACCACGCTCGCCTGACCTGGCGCCACTGGATTTCTTTCTGTGGGGTCACATGAAGACGTTGGTGTATGAGACCCCGGTAGAGTCGGAGGAAGATCTCGTGGCACGCATTGTAGCTGCGGCTGAGGAAATCCGAGACATGCCAGCCGTTTTCGATCGCGTCTATGCGAACATACGTCGTCGGTGCGATTCATGCATCGCTGTTCGTGGGCGTTCCTTCCAGCAGCTCTTGTAGTACATGTCGCTTCATGCAATGGACTCCCCACATGCGTCAGTTGTATCGATCACAATGAGTACTCTTCGGTTCGAACTTGGTAAGTGGTACGTACTGACCTAGTGACCAGTGTTTCCTTCGTGAGTGTTCAGAGTGTCTCATATTGCAAACATACTTGTTTTGTGCCTTTGTCGCACGGACCCTTAATGTCCGCCGCAGGTTCTCGCAGTGGTGGTTGCTTGTGCAAAGAGGACAAGATTGCGTGGTACTGTTTGTATCCCAATTCTGTTGTCCATTCTATTCGAATGCGTCCTGATCTCCATACTATTTTGTTAGTTCATAGCTTCAGCATACGTTTCTAGGACTCACGAACACACGGTGAAAAGTCCTTCAGACCTCCTTACTTCCCTTCACCTATCACTGTAGTTTTGTGGTAATGCAAACATTAAAACAACGTATGTCATTTCCACTGTAGGGTGCAGAAGGTAACAGGACAATCTACGAGTTGTAGACGACAGGTTAGACGACAAAGTAATACAGACAGTAGAACACACTATTTTGTGGGTTCAGTAACAACGTGTTACCGAAATGACTCCGTACGTGTGTGTGTGGTAATACAAATGGAGAGCGCAACGTTATCTGAATTGATAACACATTAATCTACCCTTCAATACACTAATCATTCTGGTATGGTTGAAACGTATTTAGTGCTAGTTATGCAACCACTCATAGCAAACCAACAATTCTCCATATCTTTGATTCTGTTTGCACTATCGAAGTGGCACAGACGAATTCTACTTTAATATTACATACTCTTTCCTTTCCAGCTCATTTTCACCGATCTTTATTTGCAAACATAAGCGGGAATCCCTCACTTCCTTTGGGGAATCCCTTGCGCAATTGTTCTGGAGTTTTGATTTTGATATTTTTGGATACAACGCATGTGACTTCCTTTATGAAATTCCACGCTGCCTGTGTCACGGCCATTCGTCTTTGTGCTATAGCGTCTCAAAGTTCCGTGCCGCCAAATTTCCCACGCCCATAACTCGTAAAGGACGCCGCTTTGCGATTTGTGTCCATATAGTTTTTTGTTTGTTTTGATGTCTACTTTCAACTCCCAAATGCTGTCATAGGAATTACGGAACACCCTGTATGTTAACACATTTTGGGCAAACGAAATGTCGCTGCTTTGCACTAGATAGGCGGGCGCTCTTCGCCCTTGTAGAATCCCCGCATCTCGCCATGTGGACAATTTGTACTACCTGCTTAGGAATAATTTCTCGCAACTATTTTCTTCTCTGGCGGTCAATTGAAAGGCAACCGTTTTAAATTTTAAATGAAAGAGTATTTCAAGTTGGAAAGTCTAGGATAAAATATATCTGCTCGAAAGTGCTTCTTAGAATTATTTTTCTGGAATAATGTCCGAAAATAAGAATACTAATTCTTGATTCTTTTGCTTTAGTATTCTGAAACGTACTCGTTACTTTAAATCAGCATGCCGATGCCGGCTATTCTGAGTAAAGATTTCCTCAGCTCAATCCGGTGCATGTTCAAGTAGTACGTAATTCTTATTAAGTAGAAAAAACTCAGAAACGTATGAGAACTCTAGGCTATATAATTGTCAATTTTACACCTTTTTTAAAACCAGAAAAAGGATGAAAAGTTAAGCAAAACATGTAATAGGACTCACCGAGTAGCCGTAAATTAGATGATAGAATATTAGCTTCGCTTTCGGGAGGTCGTTGGTTTGATCCAACACCCGACCATCCCGGCTGAGGATTTCTCCTTTCACACCAGCCAAATGCCGAGACCTGGCATCACCAATCTTCAACTTATGACCTGGCCGACCCCTTTTCGCATCCTTTCCCCTACCCTACCCAGCCCTAAGCCACCCTAATGACAAAAGGTCATAAATGAATTCAATTCAGCACCACACACGAACTACGAAGAAAAGGACCGGTTTCACGGTGTGATGTGTCAGTCCTTGAACATTACTACTGCCATCTGTTGGCTGTTGAGGAAAACCAAGCCGCTAGCATTAGTGCAACTCATAGAGGTCTCTATGGTACTGTCTCTATGTATCAATTTTTTTATCCATTATTATTTTCTTCTTTCGGATTTATTTATTTATTCATTCATATTAAATTCTAGGTAATTTATTAATGACCAATGCATGGCCGGGTCTCCCCTACGTTACCCCCGGTAGTAACGAGAGTACTTGTTTTGATATATTTAGTACATAAGTTGTTTATGCTTATTCTTAGTAATAATATTTTCTTTATTAATTTTAAGGAATTTATTTTGATTGTTTTGCGTTTCGCTATATTTGGGACTCTGGATTTCCGCTCTATATCCCAATATTCACGTTATATTTCGTTCTTTTCGTTTCGTGTGAGTTTGGTTCGAGACTGCGTTTCCCGTGCTTAGTGCGCGTGGCGTCATGTGTTTTTGTACCCAACTTCCACATGGCGGAGTATCACTTTGGTAAACTTTATTTTTTTATATGGGCCAGTTATAGTAACTTTGGACTTCGGCCCGTCACGATTTGCCTTTAGCTGTTAAGTGTTAAAATCCACACCCATGCCCCTGCCGGGACTCGAACTCGGAACCGTTGAGTCGATAGCCTACCGCCGCAGACCGCTCGACCACCCGGCCGGCAGGAGGAGTATCACCTCCTTTAAGTTATTACTACACATAATTCGCCGAAATATGTGTAATTCCAGTCCATTAATACGAAGGATGTCTTCAAGTTTTGAGTGAGTTCATTCCAAATTATTTCATATAAGAAATGATGGAATTCAATCGTCTATCGAGCAAATTCTAATAATTTGTGAACTGTCGCCGCATGCCTCGTGTTTGCACAAGAATTTTGAGAATTTTTTATTAAACGAAATTGGAATTCAAGATTTAATAAATAACTTCAAGTGAAACAATCTGACTTTACTTCCGTTTTGAGCTTCTAACTCTTCGTAACTTGTTTTTGATCTGAAGGAAGAGACTTTGGGCTTGTTCGGAAATGCATGTTCACGGAATGTACAATCTTAACGCTGAAAATTATTTTCGTGAAATTCGTTTTCTTCGTAATTTCCGAACGCTCCAAACCGTTGTCAGGATAACGATAAACACCGACTCGCAAACATAACAAAGAAATAAACGAAAATAGAAGGTGTGGTTATAAGTAGGGACATGGGGCTCAAAATACGAAGCAAGTTAGTTTCTTGGAGATATTCTCTTCCAACAATAACGTTAACGACCGTAGCATTTGGTCAACAGTAGAATAAATGGATTCTCTTGGATAGAAGAATTATCTGGTTGAAGTTATTACATATTTCTTCTATATCCTTCAAAATTTCCATGACTTCGCCAACTAAGTCACATTTACGGCACAAGAAAAATGTTCCAATTACAGAAAATATTTAAAATAAATTCCAAGGAATTAACATTTAACGTCTTAGTCAAATTGTATTGCCAAGAAGAGAAACCACTATATAGACCAAACAAATTCAACTTTATTTTTATATGGGCCAGTTTAGTAACTTTAGACTTCGGCCCGTCACGATTCGCCTTTAGCTGTTAAAATCAACACTCATGCCCCTGCCGGGACTCGAACCCGGGACTTTCGAGCCGATGGCTTATTGCCGCAGACCGCTCGGCCGGCAGACAAAACAACTATTTTAATAAATACTTGATAAGAGCCCATCTTATACAGCCCTCAGCCTTAGATATCTAAAGGCCACAAGTAAAGTTCAATTCAATTCCATTCCATTCTATTCCATCTTATACAAGAGTCTAATACTGCTTGAGGATTACAATTTAAACGAGGAAGAACGTTGTGCATTCACGCTTTATAAAAACTAAAACAGCATGCCTTCCTTTAAGAACTTGTTGTTTAACTGAAATCATTACAAAAATCTGTCATAATACACAAAACTAGAGAGTGTCTTTCATAAACGTAATAATTTTGTACTATCCGTTATTCTCTCTTTTGCTCAAAAAGCCTCTAGGAAAAGCATTCTTCAATAGATTTATCTTTTACTAGTGGTGCTATCTAGTGTCAATCGTAATATCTAACAGCAATCCACAGCTCGGAAAAGTGTTAAATATGGGAAAGTAAAGATAAATCAATTGTTTAAGATAAACCGTTGAATTAATCTACTATGTAAATTAGTTGTGTCAAAATTGTTCCCTACTGCAGAAATAGCAGCAATGGCTACAATTTTATACCACTAGATGAAGCAAAATAAGATTACATGATGCGAAACGAAGTAAATTTATTATTCGGATGGTGGCCATGATAATTTTAACGAAGTTCACGAAGTCAGAGCTAGTTCGTTTCGTGTGTGAACGAAATTAACTGACAGTGACTTTCCGAACGGCTAACTAAATGAACGAACTTCACGAAAGTGGTTTCCGAACGCTTCGTGAGAGAACGAGATTAACGCGTTAAACTTGTTCGTAGTTTCCGAACGAGCCCTTTCAGCATATGTGCTTAATTTTTCTATACCTTCTCTTCCTCTAACAGTTTATGAACACGAGCATTCCAGGCGAAATTTAGGATTTGGTAATATTGAAATTTTGAATACTATTTCTATAGTTAAGTACTTGAATTTTGATGCGTCATGTTCTCAGACGTGAATTCATCTCGTATTATAGAAACAAATATTACGAAATTTTGAACAGTAAATAATGCGAAAGTAATGCAAAAGTAAATAATGGAATTCGGCTAATATATGTTGCAGATATTTCTTAAATGTGAAAATCTCGATACTTCATCCCATCTCAACCTATTTCCTGGAATTTTGTTTGATTCAAAAAATGGAAGGGGTGAAGGAATCGACAGCCAATACTTGTGTGTGTGTTTTTGTGTTCACTGAGGTGCAGGCCGGTTGAGCCTCACATATGCAACTTTTCGATTAGTAAAATCTAAATAACTAATTTCCATTTTCGGGCCCAATATTCGGTTAAAAATTTATAACTTGAACAATACAAGTTACGTGTTTTGCACTGT
Source organism: Lepisma saccharinum (assembly GCA_022664845.1). Lineage (NCBI taxonomy): Eukaryota > Metazoa > Arthropoda > Insecta > Zygentoma > Lepismatidae > Lepisma > Lepisma saccharinum. Next base: position 8,399 of record JAGDQP010025869.1, read on the forward strand.
GTTTTGAGGGTACTAATGAGCCTATTTTTCCCTTGTATAAACTGTTCTTTCGATATTTTTTAAACCCAAACTTCTATACAAGTTAAAATAGGGATATTTTGTGTGTACAGATCGCGTCCCTTTGTAATCTATGTGGTATGTGGTATTATTCATATATCGTATACTTTGATAATTAACTTCACTCTGGTTTATTAATGATTAAATTTTCTCTTAAAAAATTAATGTGATAAAACTTTAATTAATTCAAGATGGATGCTTAATAATATAGTTGGCACACTGTTTGTTGGCACAAGTTTGTTTCTTTTCATAAAGTTTTATTTTCAAAGTGTCAACGTGCGAAAGCTTATCATTCTATCTTCAGGTAATGTAAATCTTTGAACAGGAAAATTTATAATAAAACAGTAATAACTTCAATTCTGAAACCTATTTAATTTCTTGAAATAAACAAATTGGGTTATAGAAATTATACTGCAATTTAATTGGTTGACATTCTTGTATATTAGTAAAGCTATTTCATGCTGAATATTTGTGTGTTGCAATCCAACGTAAATAATCTTCTTAGTATGGTAGTGTGATCTAACCAAGATGAGATTCTGGCTTGAAAGGACAGTGAGTTGTATTTATACTTTTTTTTTTCATCGACCTATATTATATATATACAGTAGTGTGGATGCTAATTGTCCCTTGTACATAACTTAATTAGGTTAGGCTCGATGGTGATTATTTTTCTTTTTGTTTTCTTTATCTTCTACTTTGTGCGACTATGCAATTACACTCATCTGTTTGTTTACTTAATGAAAGCCTACCTATGTAGAATGTATTTGGTGTGTTAAGCGAGAATTTCAACTTGGTGGTCCGTAGCTTCAGTACTGGAAGACTGCAGTGCTTTTTGAGTGTTTATACGAAGTGAACCCAATAATAGTATGCATCAACTACCATTGGTCAGTGGCAAGGTGCCTTCTAGAATGCTGGCCCAGTTGCTTGTTTCAGGTTAATTATGAGGATGTGTTTACGTTTAGTGTCACCTGTTTTCTCCGTTGTTTTGGATCCTGTGATTGTTTGCGCGTGTACCTAGCCGTCGATATTTGAGTTCAGCGCTTCGATTCTTTTGGTGGTGCTACGAAATATTCCATTCCTGAACCTAGTGGTGAAGTTCCCGGGGAGGTGGCCATCTGCAACTTCATAGGCGCTGGGTTCCTTCTGTAGCCCCAATGAATATACATATGTGTGACTTCGTTATTATTTAATCATGTTGATGGAAGCCAGCCTAGTGATTTTGTTTTAGCCACTTCGATGTTGAGTGAATATATATTAATTAGCAAGGTCAAGTGACTTGCTGTAAGACTTTGAAACAGGAGCAGAGTACTCCTGTAGTTGCAGAGTGCTGGTTATGGCATTATTTGGAGTCAGTGGGGATACAGGTGGAGACACTGTTTGTGGGAGGTGTAGTTGGCTGAACCCTGGTGAACTTTTCTGCGCGAAGGTACGGGTATGGGAGGTAGGTAAGATGAGTGTTGATGTATGGAGGGGGCTTACACCCGCTCGCTGAGGGAGCCCTGTGGTAACCTGCATGTCTTATCTTAGCCCTGCCACAGGGGTTGTGGAAGTAAAATATATATGTTGTTTAAGCCTCTTTCCATTTTTTTGGGCGGATCTTCCACGGTTAGCGTGACCTTGATCTTTTGATCTGAATTATTTTTGTAGGCAAGATAGCCAAATCTGGCGATGGTCTTTCTGGCACGCTACAACGGGAACTTCTATTTATACGGCATGCGTAGTATCGTAAGGCTTTAGTTTGTCACACGAAAAATCGGAATTTGTTAGAGACTGTTCGTAGTCTTAATTCAAGTGGTCATTCCAGTAATTCCCCTGATGGACGCCTCGGAACGACGTGCTCCAGAGTCCGATCCCACGTTGTACCACGGCTTTAATTGGTTAGAGCACATTAATGCACGGCACGTACATATGAAATTTTTCATGTGGTGAAATTCGTGAATAATTTTAATTCCTTTTGCAATTGCTTCTGACATGATTATAAGAATGAGCTTAATTGATTTGTTCCTTTCTTCGTCAGAAGATATTCCTCAATATTTCAATAATTTTAAGAATTTTTCCAAGAATTCTAAATGTTCCTCTCTTTTCCAAACTTACATTTATGGACCAGACAGTCATCTATGGCATAAATATGTCACATGTCTCTAGGATGATGTCTTTTATCGAGCCCTCAGTGAGAGGGAAGAAGGTAGCAATCTACGCGCTATGCCCATATTCGCCTAGTGAAGCTTAAACAAACCATAGAAAATGTCAATCAGTATGATGACAGAAAGAATCGAACCTGTCTGCCTATCCAATGCCGATCTAAAGTCCGTGAACGTAACCACAGGATTACGGAAGCTGGATATGTTTTATTTCTTGGTATTTTACAAAGTAGATTAATATTCAACCAGTTATTTCATGTTATTAGTTTCCATTAAGGAAGCCCTATCCATTCTCAACGCGATCAAAGAAATTCTTTGTTAGTTTCAGGATATTACAAACTACGAAACTTTTTCCAACAGAGAATGCCAAAGTTTTCTTGAATCACTTAGGGTTGAAGAAAGAGAAATTCTGCGTATAATATTTTGTTTCGTTTGAAACATAAAATGTTACTTCAGTTTTGTATACTTAAATATGCTTTATAAATATATATAAATATATGAAAGTAACAACAGAATATTATATTATCACACGACTTACGTCGCTTTACAAAATGTTATCATTGTATGACGTCCGGAAATGAGTTCAATTAACGTTGCAAGATTTGATGACAGCACGAACCATTGTGAACTGAAGAAAAGAATGTAAAAAGACACTGTTATGGTCACAAGGTCTGCGCATGAATAGGGTGAAAGTCAAGAAGCGAGGCAGGTTCTAGTTTAATATACTATAGAGTTGAAAAATACTTATTTTAGATTGAAAAATTTCATCAATTTCTATTATCATTTTAAATTAGGATTTAATAAATTTGTAGATGCATGTAACCGAAACGCAACTAATCGTTAAGTATTATTGTATCGTAAAAATATTATCTGTTAATTACACACCAATGTTATATAAAAAATAATAAAAATATCTATTTAAAGAGATACTTTTCTTAAACAACTCGTACTATAAAGTAAAAAATAATTTTGTTTATGAATGACTAAAAAGAAAAGCATGGTGCACGCCCAAATCCTACAGTTTTCCATTATCATTTTTAATTAGGATTAAATAAATTGAAGATGCATGTGACCGAAACGTAACATCGTAGCAGGCTAGTATTTATTTTAGGATAAAGAAGTTCATATTAAAAACTGTATTAAAATATGTTCTTAAATATAGAAATATATGAAATTAACGATTGAATATTGTATTGTCACTGGACTTAATTCGTTGTACAAAATTTTATCATTGTATGACGTCGGGAAATAAGTTAAATTTACGTTGCAAGATTTGAAGACACCACGAACCATTGTGAACTAAGGAAAAGTCTGTAATTATATTTCATCTTTTTGATTCATTAATTTTGTTTTTAAATCCATTCTGCACAAGTAAAATTAATCTACCAATCATCACATAACAGTTACAATAGAGGAGCAATGTATTAAATTCCGTCATCATTCTGTTTGCAGCTACATTATTTTCTATAGAATATGAAATGTGGGCAATACTGATACTTACAAAGTCTAACAAAGGACGCTATCAAGAAGTGTTCCCTGAAGGTAAAAATTGTTAAGCTCATTAAAAGGAATCATTACTGTATGCAACATGCACAGCAATGAGATATTAAGCTCGAGATACCACTAAAAAAATTATGTTTTTCAGAAAACTCAAAATTTTTCCTTTCCTCCATAATATTGATGCCAAAATAGTATTCGATCGACGTTGGATGTTACTTACTAAAGACGAATAGCGTACGTTTGATGAGCTGAGTTCACAGCTATGCATGTTTGAGAGAAACTTCGTATAAGATACAGAAGTTAAGTACAAAAGTAAAATATAATATCAAGAAACTTTAGCCGTTGGTCAAACCAAAATAAATCTGAAAAAGAGGTCAAGAAAGAATGATATCTGCCATTACTGCCAACTTAAAAGTCATTGGTTAAAAGCCTGTAAAAAATGGATACCTTCCAAGGAAAGTCAACAAACTTCACAGTCAGGAGAAACCCGATTGGCGCTGGTAAGTTCAGTGGATGAATTGTATTCTGTAGAAGAAAACGATCCAAAAGCATGGTGGATTGACAATGATGCTACGAGACATGTTACCAACAAACCAGATCTGTTCATCAAATTTCAAAGGTTTGATAATCCATGCAGAATTAAAGCTGCAGGAAACGAGAAACTCTTTGCAGTAGGAAAAGGTGACATAAAGGTAAGATCTACAGTTAATAAAGGTAAAACTATAGAATTAGTACTTTCTGACGTATGGTACGTTCCGAGAATAATCACGAATTTATTTCTGTTCTAGCAGCACAAGGCAGAAATCAAAATAGCAAATTTACATATTCAGTGAAAGAAGGTTGGTTAACTATAGGTCACCGTTCCGCAAACTGTGGTCCGCGAACCACAGGTGGTCCTCGAGGCCTGCTCTTCGACAGCCGTAGGGTGCTCCGTTGAACCTATCAACTAATAAAACTGGTCCGCACAAGAAAATAGTTTGCGGAACGCTGCTGTAGGTGACCAACATTGTACGAGAAAGATACAAGGCACATTATTCAAAACACAGTTTGAACCAGAAAAAATAGAAGATGATAACACAGAAATTAATGTGGTAATGTCTGAATCTATTACAATTATATCATTCAAAATGGCGTCATCAGGATAAGAATCACATTAAAGAATTAGTGAAGAAAGAATTAAACATTTGTGTTAAAGAAAATAACACATTATGTGAGTTATGTGTATGTGTTAAAACTCACAGGTTACCTTTTGCAAGTAGGAAACTATCAACAGCTGTAGAAGAATTGATAACAGGCGATATATGTGGTCCATTTACAGAATCATTTAAGAAATTTAAGTATTTCATGACTTTCAGGGATAATTATTCGAAATACAGATACGCAGTATTTTTACTTCAAAAGTCAAAAGTACAAGATGCTCTGAAACAAGTACTTGCAAATGTCAAAGCAGAAGGACACGTAATCAAGGAATTTCTTCTCAGTGATGATGGTGGTCAATTTGACAATGCAGGAGTTCGACAGATACTGAAAGGACAAGGAATTCATCAGAGATTCACAGCACCATACACGCCACAACAAAATGGTTGAAGTAGGCACGGTACCGAGACCAAGACTAGTCTCGGTTTCATCTTGAATTCGAGACCAAGACCGAGACTAATATCCAGGATTCGAGACTAGACCGAGACACTATACATCGAGACTTACTCGAGACGAGACCAAGACCGGGACGTATTCCTCGAGACTTGCATCTCGAGACTCTCGTCTCGATCAAGACTATAAGCTTTATTTTCACGAATGTCAATAACATTAATTTAATGCTTTTGTTGATGATGTTCCATACTAGAAGAAGTCTTGTGACAATTAGTTTCATTCTGATAAATTTTATTTAACATGTTATATTGTAGTTTAAAAATATGACTATAAGTCATATAAATAGTTAGGTTATTAATGCCAAACTATTTTCTGTTGTCTTTCTACAATAATATAAAGTGTTGGAGATTGATTCGGATGAATACAGACATTTATTTTCTTCTGCGAATTTTCTTCCCCATACAGTTTTTTTACTTCTGTTGACACTCTCCCATTTATATCAGTCTCTGCTATACTGATACTGTAAAGACTGTAAAGCATACGTCAAGAAACCAAACTTTCTAAACTCTAATATGGGTCTTTTCTTAAAAAAATTATTTATTATATTTTTAAAAAGTGGAAAGATTTTTCGAGTACTAACCTTACAAAAGATGGAGACAATATACATTAGACGCTCTCTTATACGGCACGATCGGGATCGCGGCCGTACTGGATAACCAATTTTGTCGGATAATCCAACGTCTATAGTGATAATGTAAAAACTCTTGTTTCTTGAAATGCTGTATTAATGTATTATTTGCGTAATATATCTCACTCACTGTAAATGAACTGTTAACTGCTCACATAGCACTAATTCGTTACCGGATATCGTGCGTGGTATAATGACATAAACAAAACTTCCAGCTTCATCAATTTCTTTATCTGTTGAACTTTACATGCTTCCCACATGCCTATTAGGAAAATAACATGCTTCATGCATCTGTACAAATAATTTTACTGATCTTGTCTAAACTGATGGAAATTCATTAATCCGCCACACTTCCTGCCTTTCTTCTGTTCCCTCCTTGTCACCTGATCGTCAGTCATCATGCGCAAGACTGCCAGCTACTCCACTATGACCAGGTCTCACGAACACAAAATTCACTAAACAATCACAAGAAATTACTAAAACAAAAAACAAAAAAAAATGAAACTAATGTAACTGTTAAAAACTACAAACTTATCCATATAGTCCTAACGAACATAAAGCAGGAAACGCTTAACAAGTGAACACTGACAATCACGACAAACACTAAGCGAACGGAAACATGGTTACAAGGGTCGTAAACATCACTGTATAAAGCATGCGACACAGATGAACAGCAGATGACAAAGAAAATGGCATTTACAGCCAAGCGCAGTGGCGAGACTTTGCGAACAAGGTCAGTGAGCTCCCGAGCACAACCGGAAAAAGCCGAATGCAAGTAGCTCGACCGATGCAGGATACTAGAGCGTGCCGGTTTATAGAATGCCGAATAAAAGAGCGCCAACTGTATATGGAAACAAGTTATAACAGTTCTTATCCCTCAGAGGCATTACGGTTCCAAGGATGAGTAACAGGATGAGTATTTGGTACAGGATGCGTAACTGTAATTTACGGTCGAAAGATACGGTCTCTATTCGAAAGCAATGTTAACGGTCAGGGATCCCGAAGTAACAGCGACAGCTGTACAGAAGTTTACAATCGGACGTCGATCACCTGCAAGAAATGACACAAGTCCAAAGAAAGTTCTGAAAAAAAATACGGAAGTTCGATATCGATTTACCAGTAGCCTAAAAATCGCCAGACTAGTAACGAAATCACTAATCATGGGACACCAGATGACTTGACACGACTATAAAATCAACGAATATTAGGTCTAACCTAAAATATCCGGTGTGAGTCCTCCCAGATCTAACAACCTGATAAAGCTCGAATGGATCGACGGAAATAATATGCTGTGGGAAAAAAATGGATATTAATAGTACAAATGTACACACTATGTTATGGTAAGATCCTTAATTCTTTACTTCTTACCTTGCCGTACTTTCCTCTTGTACAAAGTAGTGTAACTATGAAGGACTCTCCCAGATTTTGAAGTTAATTGGAAATAAACGTACGTATTATCTATTTTCCAACCTTTTCCTCGAATGTAGACTGAAAACTGACAGCAAATATAGGAAATTTACATCTGTCAAACTTATGTTGCATCCAAAAATGAGAAGACAATTCTAGTTATCTTGATCTCACTTCTATAACACTTGAAATCAAACATAAATTCAGAGCATTTACTTTATTCTCTGTGGCTATTCTTTTATAATAATGTTCAACAATTGTTTTTAATAGAATTATCACAATATCTATATATTCTTGAGTTTTCATATACAAAAAGAATGAGCTAGCAAATACTTCTTTTCCTGGCTGCCTACAGAAAACTTACAGCTCTATTGAGCACGTGACTCATCACTGACATCTGATCCAATGTTTTATCAACAATAATTATTAAGAAATATTGATGAGCTCACCTCACACATAGGTTATTACGCAACTACGTAAATTTACTCAATAAAATGTTAGTTTCTGAATATATATACTTAAACAACGTATTTCTACGACTTAATGCTATGGACACGGTGAGGTTTCTTATTTTCAACCTAACGAACCGACATAAACTCCACAAATCCCTAATGGAAGTCCTGGCATCGAAAGCTTTTTTTAAATCACCTCAATTGGACAGTAATACTAATCCAATAAACCTAGATATGGACAACATGATTAGAATACACTGTCAGTTTAGAACCATTAAATATCAGATTAATGAAACCTGCACTGCCTCGTACTGGAGTCGAATTATGGAACCTACTCAATGCAAAACAAGAACTACGAACCTGACGAGATACTTCCTCACCGTGACTCATGAATTACTATAGATATCGACCCACAATACAAACCGCTAAATCAATGTTTGTATCTTTTGATCGTATGAGCTTTGTTTCTTAATGGATGGGTCAAATAGCGTATACTTGAGAATAAAATACTTTGCATCCAATGCTTATATGATTTTCCAATTCTTACTACAAGAGAACCATTATTACACATACAGGGTAAGATTAATTTTAACAAAACAAATGTAAGTTACAATGAACAGAATGTCACCGTCCTTTAGAATCCATTCACTTTGAACTTAAAGTATATTAATATTCTCAACAGAGCTTATTCCTGAGGACAACACAACGACTAGTATTTTGGAGTGTGTATTTACATTAATTTTTATTATATCTCTCGCAATAAGCGCCAGTATTCTCACTTTAGGAGTAATGATAATCTTAAATTACACTGTTCCACAGATCTTGCTACACTTGGAGCTGCTTGGAATACTCGAAGAGAAAAGAACCCGTGCAATTCTCAATGTGGCATTGGATACCAAAAACCAAAGGCAAGCCTTTAATATACAAAATTTTCGACTTCCACAGTAAAATATTATTGGTGATGTAATCTACGTTTGCTAGATGACACCCATTGTTTATGAATAGACTTTTGCGCATGGACAATGCTAACTTTCAACATGCAAGACGCTATAATTAATCCAGTGTTTACATTTATCTAAGTACGTAATACAGGTCTATTACACATAATGTCTTGATTAAATACAAATTAATCGTCGGACAAGCCTATGCTTCATATTATGCTGGAGGGGAAATGACATGTAGCAGTAATTTCTTAGATTTATCACACATACAGAGTTCACTTAGCTGAACGTCAAATTTTACAAACTCGTCAATGCTGTGTTACGACATGTCTGTAACTGAGTATTTTCTATCCTCTCGCAATGCATATATAAACATAAGGAAAATTGTTATCTTGTTCCACAACCTCACGTACACCAACCTGTCGATTGCTTCTTACTCTCACCTAGGAGTACTATCCACAATACCTCAGCGTTACGTAGTCAGACGTGAAATTCAACACCATTAATCACTGTGCGAGGGAGTCACAAACCAAAGTATGTTTTCCACCAGAAACGTGCTCCTCCAATCTTCTTTGTGTGGGTAGGAGAGCAGCTACTCTGTTATGTTTCTCACCTCTAGCGTATAGATTGACGTTGCCTTCATGTCCATGAATGTTAAACGCCTGGATGGATAAAACTATACAAACAGTTTCAAATGTTGTATCGTCGTGGCGTGGATTTAATTAATTATCTATTGCACAATTACTACTTCGTGCAAATGGCGATGGTGTCCATAAATGATCTGATCTATCGAGCTCGAGGTTCGATATATTCGATTGCGGGTGTTCACTCATGGCGAACAGCGTATCGTTGCCGTAGCAACTGGTTTGTCCACTCATTTGGGCAAGTACGCATGGCAACACTGATATCATAAAGGAACATACGTTTAATAAACTTTAAAATTTTGACCCTATTTCTGCTCCATAACGTAGGTACTCTAAGGTAATTATTTACACGTTATAAAGTAAGTCGGAGCTCAGTGGCGGAACACCTCAACGGCACCTCAACTGTGTTCTTATCCCTGGTAGTTCCTGTTTTGAAAGTTGTCGACAGACAGACGTAGAGGGGATATAAGATTGTACGTACATGCTTTAAGGTGTGTCCAGACTTGTAACAAATGCCCGTAACAAAACATTGCACAGCACATGTTACTGATACATGTATGGCCAATTAAATGGCGCACCGCACAGAACACCGCAACAAATCATGTTACGATGTTCTGTGCGGCTGTTTTCAGAGTGGAGTCGGTCTTTCCCCGTCACATCAAAGGAATTTTAAGTGTTACGGCATGTGCTAGTCTGGACGCTTTTCGCACATTCACGCGTAACATCAAGCCGCACACACAATTATTGTGGTATCCAGGCATATAGTGGTCGCGAGAAGTGCTTGCGTTGATCAATTGTTATCAACAGAGAAGTGTTCTGTGGAACAGCAGAGATGCAAAGTATTACAATCGAATAAAGAAACATGACGCGTGAGAGGAAATCGCCCGTGAATGTACAAAAGCGATGCAGGAGTGTAAGAAGAAGATGGAAATTTCTTCCATGAATAAAAATGTAGCTAGCACCAACTAACTCCAGAGAAGCAGACATCGTCTTAACTGAACTACGGAAGCACTTGGCAAATGGAAAACATTTTGTAGCGTGTTACAGTGCGGGCTGATTGTGTACACTTTCCAATGGATCCCCGTAACGTAACAGAACACCGTACCATCGGGCCGCACATCGCACCGCACATGTTACTTTCTTTCGTTACGGGCATTTGTGCAAGTGTGGACATAGCTTTAGACACAGCAAATTTTTTATCTATTAATATATGCTTTGCTAGGGTTGTTGGAATGGCATTTTAATCTGACGACACGGCTTATTTGAAATACCAATGTGCTTATTTCAATTTATAAGATTCGAAATACGATATTTGAAAGTAGCGCCTACCGGGAACACCACTCGCTTCTTTTTGCTTTAATGTATGGACGTGCACTTGTTTTCCATACTTATGAATTGGTTCGTTTAATCACTCAAGAGCAGTATTGTAAACTAATTGATTCGTGTAGCTGCGGAGTTCCGTAAATACTATTTTCAATTTCTTTGTATTTGATTATTTCCTTGCACAAAAGTTCAAAATAAGTAAAATTTTTCTCACGTACTGTATATTGGTAAAAATTTTGTTAACGTTTCTAGGGATTCGCAGGGAGGTTTCTAAGAATTTTAGTATTTCATGTTGTTTCACTGTAATGGAGGAAATTAAAGACTTTTCGTATGATTATCTGAATATTTTTCAGTTCTGCACCTGCGCAGAATGAGAAAACAATTTCTTATCGTAGCTGTGCATGCAGTGTTGATCAAAAGTTTGCTGCCGCCATTTTGTCAGTTCTTATTTTGGTGGAAATGGGAAGATTTTGAGTGAATGGGAATTCCGAACCCAAATGACAATTACATAAATGATTAAAATGTGCATAAGTCGTGGGATCAACTGTGTTGATATCTTCGGGATTCAGCCAACATAATTCTAACACATTATACTGTTTTCTTTTAACTGGAAATTTAAAGCTGTCAGTACGACGTTAGATTTTTCACTAAAGAACCCAGGTTCAAATCTCCTTTAGATTTTATCTTCTACTTTTTTGCTCTCAACCTTCCTGAGAACTGTATGACGGATGCCTCTATTAGCCAAATTACTGAAAAATTCCAGGTAGGTACAGTTGCCTAGCTTTTCCCAGGAATGTTTCGGAAAATCTTTAATATTGTACTTCATTTATTTCTATAAATCTGGTAAAAAATTTCGACTGAAAATTAAATTTTTCATTTTTAACGTAACAGTTATTCAGTCAATTTAAATATAATTTAGAAATAGCAAAACTTAAATGATGCGTATATCAATTTCGCAATTTATGGTATAACATGGATCCGTTCACATAATATAAATATTTTTGTGTCTCACTTATTGTATTCTATATATCCTAACTAGAGCTCGTATATTACTTTAAAGCTGCACTGTTTCTCTCTCTCTATTTCAGAATATTATTTCTAATCTAAACCCCAAATTATATGTAACAAACTATTTTAATGTCATATTAATATTCTTGTTCTTGTACTGAGAGCCGAAAACCTGCATACCCATTTCAAGTATGTCAAGGAACGGCAACTTTTAAAAGTCTATCGTCTTTTGAGATTCTCGAGACGACTGAGACTAACGTGTCGAGACTCGAGACCGAGACGAGACTGAGGTTTACAATCGAGACCAAGACTAAGATCGGAATTTTCAGATCGAGACGAGACCAAGAGAAGACAGTCTTAAAATTGCGAGATGAGAAGGAGACTGATGCGTCTCGTCTCGTCTCATCTCGATACCATTCCTAGGTTGAAGTGAGAGAGAAATACGTACAATTGTAGAAATGTCGAGAACCTTTCTATATTCGAATAAAGAAGTACAATTTACAGATGCTTTGTGGGCAGAAATCATTTCTACTGCTATTTACATTCTTAACAGGACAGGTAAATCGTCCCAAAAAGGAATCAGTCCTTATGAATTAGAACAAAAACAAACCTAGAATCAAGCACATGAGACAGGTAGGATGCAAATATTTTGTACACATTCCAGTTCAGAAAGAAGAATAGATAGAAAAGCTGTACAAGGATATCTGATTGGATGCATACCAAATTTGGATAAAAGAAGAAGCGAAGTTTGTAATTTCCAGAGACGTAATTTTTCAAGAACATATGAATGAAGAAACCTCGAAAGAAGAAGTTCAAATTAGAGACAGAGATGATTTTCATTTTGAACAACCTATAGAAAAGAGGAGAGAATCTTGAATTCAGCCTGAAATGAAAGAAGAAATTGTTTCATGACGAAGTCCCAGTCTTAGCCATGAAGAGGAACTCACAAATTATCAAAGAACTTTGAGAGATCGAACAAGGTTGAAGAAACTAGTGAGGTTTGATGATTATGTCATGTCTGCAGAAGAGATTTCAGTGATATTGACTATCCGACTACTTATGAAGACGTAGTACAAAGTAATGAGAGTTTAGAATGGAAAAGAGCAATGGACAGTAAACTACAATCTTTACAAGAAAACGAAACATGGCATTTATTTATGTTATCAAAAGGAAAAAAGGTAATCCCTTGTAAGTGGGTCTGCAAAGTAAAGAGTAACCCAGATGGTAGTATATACAAGTACAACGCTAGATTAGTTTTCAAAGTCTTTAATAAAAAGAAATGTATTGACTATAAACAAACGTTTAGTCCTGTCGCTAAATTAATCATTTAAGGTCTATTTTAAGCATTGCAGCGAATGAGCATCTACATCTTTTGCAATTTAATGCATCAGTAGCCTTCCTTTATGGAGACCTCAATGTACATGAAAAATGTACATGAAGCAACCTCAAGGATATGAAGACGGATCGGAAAATGTTTTGTATGGGTTGAAACAAGCTCCAAGTTGATGGAATAAACGTTTTGGTGAGTTTCTACTGAAACAAAACTTCAAGAAATGTGAAGCGGATCCATGTCTTTTTGTCAGGGAAAGGAATGGAAGTAAATTCCTAATTGCACTCTACGTAGATGACGGATTAACTGCATTTAACACTCAATAAGAGATTAAACAACTTTTGGAAGAATTAAAGAAAGAGTTCAAAATAACAGTGCAAGAAGCTACTTATTTTCTTGGTATAGAAATACGAAGAAACAAAGATGGAAGTGTGAAGATAGATCAAAGAGCATATAAGAAGAAACTGTTAAAGAAATTTCATTTCGATTCATGCAGAACACTGTCTACTCCAATCCTGAAGGAAGAAAACACTGAACAACAAGAAGAAGATGAGAATGACACATATCCTTCTCGTAATGCTGTAGGATGCCTTAATGTATTTAATGTTAGGAACGAGACCTGACATTGCATATAGCGTAAGTTTACTTTCAAGAAACGTAGAACATCCTTCAAAGAAAGACGTTGTAAAACTAAAGAAATTGTTCAGATACTTAGCAGGGACTATAGATTTAGGAATACTTTACTTGCATGATATGAACACAGGAATTTTAGGGTGTTATAGCGATGAAGATTTTGCTGGATGTAATAAGACAAGAAAATCTACTGCTGGAATACTGACCATGTATTCACGAGGAGTCATTACGTGGACAAGTCAAAGACAAAGTATGGTAACAACATCTACCACAGAAGCTGAGTTAGTTGCTGCCACAGAAGCTACGAAAGAGGTGTTTTGGCTCAAAACGACTTTTTCAAGAAGTTACACAGTTGAAACATGTGTGTCGTCCATCCCCCACCCCCACCAAGAGATATTAAGAAACTAATTATTACATTCGTTTGTGCTGATTTGTTCTGCAACCGTTTCCGAATTAAAGGTACCCCCTTTGTGAGAGGGTCAGGACAACGTCCTTCTAGACCCCTTCCCCCACTTACAACGCCGAGTCACTCGGTGATCGAAATGAGCTCATTCGTTTGTGCTGCAACGTTGCCAAGTTTCAACATTTGTCCTACAATCACTTCCGATATAATGGAACCTCCTTGTGGGGAGCTAGAACGATGCCCTTCCACCCACCCCCACTTTTAACGCGGAGTCGCTGTCCTTGATGTGAAGTCGTTTGTGCTGCAACGTTGTTGAATTTAAGTACTTCTTCTACTATTGTTTTAAGATAATGGAGCTTTACCATGAAATTATTTTTAAGTAATTAAAACGTAAGGTTTTTAGAACAAAATTTTAAATGCACTTTTTCTTCGAAAGAGCCCCGCAAAATTAAAGAAATTCTTATGTAAAAATGAACAATTTTGTTAATGGTAATTTCAGGATGGATGGATGTGACATATATAGTGGGACGCATGGAAGGCATTTCCGTCTCACAATGAGTTTTGAGTTAAAGTTGTTACTGATAAACCTTTTTCACGGCAAGCAGTACTAAGCTGTTCGTAGATATACAGCAAACTAAATTTTTAGTACTTACCCATAAAAATGTTAGTAAAATAAATTTTGCCACCATTACCTAACATTAGGTAAATGAGATACCTTTCGTGTTTGATATTAAGAAAGAAACAACGCTGTGGGCTGGGAATTGAACCTTGAACCTTACACTCTATTGCATAGACTACGGAACGAACTGAAATATAATGATTTTGAAACAGACAGACTAACGTAACTAATAAACTCTCATGCTCCCTCGTACTATTCAATTGTGAGCTACTAGTTAAAACAAATATTTTCTTGAAACTCTGTTATAATAAAACTTAATATTAATTCAGTGTTATTAAAATTATCGTTATATGAAACATCTTTGCTGCTTCCTTTAATGCTATTTATTGTTCCCTTATGTACATTGCCGCCAAACTTCAGTAATATTAGGTTGGTGCGAATGAAATGTCCGCTTTGACGTCTGACGAGAAACTCACCTCACCAATAAAACACAGGATTGATTGAGGTCACGAGTCTAGTGTCACAAACTCCGACTACGTCCAGCAAACAGGCTGAGGTACCCACACAATCATGAAGCAATGTGTTATTGAACAGGGTCGTGTGAAACTGCACCATTAAGAACAAACTTGCGAGTATTTTTTTTGTTTATGAATTTAAACTGGGGCGTTCTGCAGCAAGCCACAAGAAACATTAACAATGTGTTTGGGACAGAAATGCTGAATGAATGCATCATTCGCCGCTGGTTTGTCAAATTTTGTTCTGGTGACACAACAATGCAAAATGAGCCCCGTGGGCACCGACCGACATCATGTTCGGATGAGCTCCTCAGGAACACCGTGAAAGCAGACCCTCGAAACAGCGTTCGTGCCCTCGCAGACGAACTAGGCAAGTAACATACCACTGTCGTTCGGCGACTAAGTGCGATCGGTAAGGTGACTAAGATCGATCGGCAAAATCATGGGTATGATTTTTTACCGACCATCGAGATTCGCCGCCTGTAGTGAGCAGTTCTGTGACAGTAAGGAATAAGTTGGAAGGTTTCTTGCATCGGATTGTAACTTCAGATGAAAAATTAATCTACTTTGACTACTGTAAACGGTCAGAACAATGGCTGGATCGTGATCAACGTCCACGACTGCTTTCTAAACCACCTCCCCACCCACAGAAGATGTTGTTGCTGGTATGGTGGTCTATGGTGAAAGTGACTCATCATGTCTTTCTGAGGTGAAGTGAAAGCATCACTGCAGGTCGTTACAGTGCTGAACTCCATGAAATGCACCGCAAAGTTGGCCGCAAGCATCCAGCAATGTTCAACATGATATTCTCATGTTGCATAACAATGTTCACCCACATGTGGCGCAAAGAACAGTGCAGTCTCTCCACGAGTTTCAGTATGAAACCATTCCTCACCCGTCGTATTTCTACAATTTCTCTCCCACTCATATGGAATTTCGATCACTTCTTGGCAGGGAGGGCCTTGCCTTATGATTGGGCTGTGCAATATTCAGTTAAGGATTTATTCGCATCGCAGACTTCAGACTTCTTTCAGCACGGAATCTATTTGCTGGCTGAGTGATGTCAAAATTGTGTTGTTGCAAAGGGCGATTACTTTGATTAACCAGGTATAATAGTTTCCATTTTACTTGACTTTTGAAAATGACGCACCTGGAGCAGATATGTCATGCACACACTACAAAGTTTAAAGAATGTTTTGTAGTTTTTTTTTTTGTTTTGTTTTTTACGGTAAAATATTTTTTTATGGTAATTTACTTTTCGAATGTTGTAACTTTCGATGCTTAACTTCACCAGTCCACTTAATCTCGCTCTTGTCATTGTACTTCTCAAATTAATTTTTAAAAATAAATTTTAGTGTCAAAAGCACTCTCTCACAGTCAGCTTATATAGACGTTGCAGATAGTGTTAAGTACAGCATATAAGCAATGCATACGTTATTAATGCTACTAGTAAACTGGGTAAATTGGGTAACGTCCATAAGTCCTAAATTTCAGAAGTCCTAAAAAACTTTCACAAGTCCTAAACTTTAGGACTTGTGCAATTTAGGACTTATGCAATTTAGGGCTTCTGCAATTTAGGACTTCTGCAAAATCCAGAGAACTGGCTTCTTGCCTCTTAGGACTCCTGAAATTTAGGACTTGTGCAATTTAGGACTTCTGGAATTTAGGACTTGTGGTGCTAGCCCGGTAAATTCACACTTGAAGTGAAGTGATTTAAAGTCAACTGAAACTCAAAATTCAAGAACTGACCAGCTCAACTTAAATTCAGAATTGAAATATGAACTAAAGCAACTAAAAACGCTTTTTTTTTTTAGCTCGGTTAGTTTTTGTTCATTACGTAGTCGCATCCTTTGTTAACATATTCAGTGGTTTGAGGTGGCTATGTTTTAATGTAAGAGCAAAGCAACATTTGGAGAGCAAATATGAAAAAGATCATATTAAGGCATTATTATAACTGGTGTTTTATTAGGTTTAAATTGAAGACTTGGTACAATGAGTGGAATGTGTAAAGTTAACAGCTGCTATGTAAAGCAAAAGTCAAAAAGCGGACACTAGAAAGCAGGGAATTAATGAAAAAAAACTCCGTAATCTTAAACTCTCAGATATACAGTAGAGTCCCGATTATCAGACCTAAATGGACCGTAGCCTGGTCGGATGATTGAGAAGGTCAGATGAAGCGAAAAGTAACAAATACGACATTTAATACTGACAAAATACATTTATTATTTCAAAAATTACATACTAGTAACTTGAACAAACTATAAATTTATACTGTATGTGTTCTTTATGCTAACTGCGTGTAATTGTGGCTTGTGGAAAATTTATTTCGTCACAACACTCAACAACTTGTGATATTTTACGGATATTTTCCTACCAACCAGGTCGGAATCGGATTAAACAGAAGGTTGGATTAGCGAATGTCGGATAATCGTGAATTTACTGTATAAGCCTGATAATACCAAACTGGGCAAATATTTATCGTTTACTAATTGAATTTGCATTTATTTGCAACGTCATGTTTTTACTATTTTTGATTTGTTAAGTTGTACTTATGCTGCAGTTTCAGTATGGTATGATTTTAGGTAACCTGCTTGCTACGTCTTTTAATTAAATTTATTTTGTTTGTCCTTCTAGAATACCTTTAATCTATCCCTTAAAGATACGTTGAGCTACAACACCAGAGATCTGTTTGTTGTGTACAACAAATGTATTTTTCTCTGCTTTATGATGCAGTTTTTGTGCACAGTAAACCGGAAATATCACAATATTTATTGCCTTTTTACCATTGGTTTCTTAAAATTAGAACATTCTGAGCCACAGATGACTAAAAA
>JAGDQP010025870.1:0-18554 GCA_022664845.1 Lepisma saccharinum
GTGGCTCCAAGTACATTTTGTGAAACGACACCAGCAAATATTCTGATCTGCATCATTAGATAAACGTATCTAGTTAGTGAGCAGCAAACGTTGAGTTTTTCTACCCTAGTATTTATTTATTTATTTAGTATGTGGTTGTTCTTGAAAATGCTAAACGCTTCTACAATTTTGATTTTAGTATCCTTTGCGTGATCGCATATTTCTTGCCATCTTTTGACACTATTATGTACTGTAGAATTCCAAGACTTGGTCGGTAAATTATATCGTAGCTGTAAAATTAATTTTCTTGATTATTTATTGTTATTTAGGGAATGGTAGCCCATTTACTGGTGAGTAGAGTCTGTGCACTATTTCTTTGTGCTTTTGGGGAGTCTTCTTTACACGGATTAACATATGATGGTGTAAAAAATGTCGAACGTGATGAAGGTTCGTCTACATGAATTCATGTCGTTCGTCCCCCTTCTCGTCCGTTGCATTCTTTCTTTCTCGTAATATGCTTATGTGTGCCTTGTTGCAACCAGATTGAATCTTGCTCTGTGGTCTCAGGCATATTTTCTTCATTTGTTTGTAATCTTTGTCTTTATTCTGCTTAATTTGCCGTTTTCCAACGTTTCCACATAAAAACAGAGGATGACCATTTTACGTGAGCGAAAAAAAATAGGCTTTTGTGATAATGTGGAATAATATCAATTATAATATCCATTACTTGAAGATACACATTCATGAATTTTCCCAGCATCCTAGAATGCAGGAGATTAATACAAGATTCATTCACATTTGAGCCACTCAGTTGCCTATCGGGCCAAGTCAATTTCAACAAATTTTAGAGGAACGAACTTTCTTACCTCATATCTGTGGTTTAATCCGTCACATTCATGAGGTACCAAGACAGATGTTGAGTTTTAACCTTCAGGAGGTTGAACGAGGTCTAAAACCGTTTGTCAGCTAAAAGATGATCGCTTTCAGATCCATTTAAATCGCTAAAAGTCCTATTTCCAACAAGAATGGACATGGCCCGATAGGCAACTCAATGGCTCATTTATAGTTAATGCTTAAAAATTAGTTTCCAGAAGTTCTGGACAAAGAAATATAATAACATGAAAAAGTTGATTTGTCGATGTTTGCGGGTTGGTCTGATGAGAAGAGAGCTACAAAATAAAATCAAGAATAACAGTAGCTTACAGTAGAATATATACAAATCCATTTAATCCTTTTAATTATCTGAGAGTCATGTGCTAATACTATTTCTAAAATAGTTGTAGAATGTAGAAATATACTTGTATGTTTGTTGCAAAAGAGCAATATATATTAATGCACGTCGATGATAATCTGTGAGACTTCGCTTGTGAAAATAATAATAACTTTCAATAATCGTGTCATTGTTACGTGGTCTATACTGTCTATAGGCTAAGGTCTATACGCTTTATTTCTGATTACCTTATTTTCCTATGGTTTGACTATATCAACTTCTTTCACTTGACAATCATTAGAAGTTGGTCAAGTATGGTAGAAAAGTAGCCAATAGTTTAGAAGCAGCGCTAGTTTTTTGTCAATTTCGTAACAAGATAAACTACCTCCAAAATATTCATTGAAATATGCTTACGTACGGAATATTTTGAATTCATCTGTCCTCTAAACTTTTTTGACACTTACATTTAATATACTGAACACCAAATTCCTTCAAAACCTTGCGCTGGTGGTGGTGTCCAGCGTAAATACGGTAAAAATATGTACAACAACAACTTAACTCCGACATGTGTTAAACAAACAACATGGCAACCGGCTCAGGGCTGAAAACAACATGTTTCTGTGATATTTATACTTGTGCGTGCGAAACACGATATCACGTAAAACAAAAAAAATAAGTTTAATTTTGTCGTGACAATGTCCTTTTCGCTGGAATGAACCATATATATATATATATATATATATTGTACCATAGGTTTCCTATAGTCCTTATTCAGAAAATTGTTGGGTTGAATTACATCCTTTGTTTCTACCGGGGTTCAAACATGGCTCTTCGTCAAAAAAGCCGGATTTTAGGCTTAAATATCTCAGATGGATCCTCCAGAAAATCCCTGAAATTTAGTGTCAAGGAAGCCTTTTGCTTGTGCTCAGCTCAACCAAAATTGCAACTTTTATATCTAAGTGGTTTGGTCAGGGCAATCGAATTATATGTGTATATGTATCATCATATTACAACGCTACTTGAAAGGTTCAATTTTAACTCTCATGAACTACCTTTTCTTGAACAAACCACTCGAAGTTAAAAATTATAACTTTTACTATGATTTGAGCACATACAAGTCTTCCCCGAGACCAAATTTCAGATTTTTGTATGATGACTCATTCGAGATATTTAAATCCGAAATCCGGCATTTTTCGCAATGGGCCATGTTTGAACCCCCGTAAAAAAGAAGCAGTACAAAGCTTCGTTGACACCAAATTTCAGATTTTTTCTCAGATGCCCGAAATCCGGCATTTTTCGCAAAGAACTATGTTTTGAACCCCCATAGAAAAAAAAAAAAAGGATTGTGATTAAAGCCATAATTTTTTTCATGCATACACTCGGTTGGTAGCTCTAAACATTACAAAAATTTGCAGCCTTATATTCAATTCCTTCACCCACCCACCCCCAAATGGTTTAAAAATCCAGTTTTATACAATTCGTTACTCATTATGTAGCCTACTTTTTGGAATAAAGGTATTGATTTTGTGATAAGATAATTCCACATCTTGAAAGTACTTTTTAGGAGCTTCACAACGTTTTTTGTTTTAGCTCTCTAAGCTCTTCTGGTTTTTAAGATATTCAGGTTTCTGTACATGTCTACGGGTATAAAAAAACAAAATTTTCTAAAATGGTGATGCAGTTAATTTTTCTAAAGTTGGATGATTTGTCATAAGTAAATTTACGATAAAAAGGAAGGAATTTACTTACAGCTTATTTGTTCCATATGAGAACAAACATACATACATACATACTTATTTACTGTCGTGGAGCCAAATTTTCGGAAACTTGAAAAAGGTGAAAAGAACAATTTTATTATATTTGAAATGTTTAAAATAAGGATTTATGTAGTAGCATTAAGAAACGAAAATAATAATGTGTTGGTAGATCATGCCTGACAAGTCCTGCGACAGCTCAGCGATAATTAAATATTAGGTTAGGGAAATGACAGTGCTCACTCTCCCATGCACGATTGAGACATAAGTGAGTAACAACGAAATAATATCTAATCACGTTTGGCATCCTCCGCTCCGAGAAGCTCATCAAATATTAGTTGTCGAAAACCTGCCAAAGAGAACTGAAAAGAACATCCCTTCTCACGTGCAAACTGATATGTTTAAATATCGGAGACTATTAGTCAATACTTAATGACGTCAACTGCATGTCTTAACATGTATGATCAAACGTCCTCTTGGGCTCAAGAGAAGGTTAGATTGAAAGAACTCCATGATAACCTCATTCTAGTATTTTATTTATTTATCCCTTCCCAAGAACCCTCCTTCCTTCGGATGATGAAATCAATAACATCATCTTTCGTGGGACCCGTCAAAATTCCCGATTCCATCACCCAAGCCACCTGTACTTTTCTTTGCTGGGAGACAATCAAAATTCTAGTTTCCAAGGATCTAAAGTTAAGTCACCTTCCCAGTTGCGCAAGATTACCAATCCCTCGCGCATTTTCCCATCACTTCTGACATGTGCATTTTCTGAACGAGCAAGTCTGATTTCTTTGACGAAACGATGGGCCGCCAGCTCTACAGATAAGCGTTCGAAATAAATCTCCTTGAAATACCGTTTTGGACGTCTTTGGGGACCTCTAGCGCTGAATTACGCATGATAGTCTTCATATGAATTTTTTTCTTGTTTTGATGTGAGGATTCACCTCCCGAAGTTTGTACTAGAGGTCCTGAAACACTCTGTATCTATACAATGGACACTCTTGTAAAAATCACGACTGTTATGAAATATTGAGACTCTTATAAAATAATAATATTACCATGTAGAGACTCTTATAAAATAATAATATTACAATGTATTAAGCTTCTCACTTTGATATTCCTTTGAATCCGTAATCTTATCTTAATCTCAGGGCTTTTCTTACAGTGGGGTCGATCGTGAAGATTGCGGGCTACCAGTACAATGATGAAAGATTCCCCCCTTGGAGAAATTACGGGCTGATAACATCAATTAATACCGACCAGGAATGTCCACTCCAGCGGTATAAACCCAAATAAAAACGAGCTATGAGCTTGAAGACGTTTAATTAGAAGACGACTTATAAAGCTTCTTAAACCTTGATATCTATTTTTATCTATTTGAAGAACCCCTGCTATGACCTTATAACCCTCTTTGTACGACATATAGCGTACTTCTTTACAAAAGGTTGTTTCTATCATAACAGAAAATCTTCATTAACAATATTCCATTAAAACTGTATTACACAATAATTATCAAAATCAATTATATAAAATTGTTCTCCAAATCAATATTCGTAATTTAAACAGGCATTTAGCCCTGCATATATCGAGTAATGCCTCATCACTGTTCTTCAGTCTAAAAATTTATCTTCCAATCATAGACCGGTAAACACAATAAATCCATAGAACACAGTGAATCAATACAACACAACGTTTGCTCGACAGCTATAACATATTGGCATCTTAATTCTCCATCTGATTTCTGCTCGTTACAATCATCATCTTATCGGAAATCAAAGGTAACAAACATTATACAAACATAATCAATATTTCAATTTACGAATTCAATGACCTTGCAAACTGCTGGTTTTGCTTATGTATCAACTACGTAATTTGAACATTCACTTTCCTAATAATAATTTCCCAATAGTTCTGTAGTAAATGTTTTTGTAGGAAATATAACATTGCTTTAATAGAAATATTAGCTTGGCAAATATAAACACTGAACGTAATTAAACCATTTAAATCATGGCTTTAGTAAAACATGCGCAACCTATTTCTCAAAACTAACTTAATATTTGCACAAACTTAACGTAAGGAAACTTAACTAAACAGCATTGCAAGATAACCATATTAAAACAAATTAATCTCTGAATCAGTTGCAGCTTAATCCATACTCATTTAAACTAATCTAACCTAACGCAGTGTAAGATAATTTAACCTAATGTAATTTTGGCTTAAGCTGCACAATTACGTTCTTTAATTCGCAGTCTAAGGGGATTCGAAAAAGATTCAAATTATCCATAATTCAGCTACCAGTATAAGTAAAACATATTTAAATGTAAATAAGTGCAATGTATTGTATAACATTATATATTTAACATAAAATCCCATAAGTGTGTAACAACATTAGCTATCTTGTGATTCGCGTTTGCTTTGGTTTGTTTATTTTTGCAGTGATGTTGATTTCTACTACAGTATATTTAATTAGATAGGATTCGGCGACATTGTTTCGATTCTTTTTTATTATTATTGTGCGAAGTATAAATATCTTCACAGTTACCGTTTCACAGATGATGTAAATTTACGGATCAGAACTCAAGGTACTATCTACGATGTATTATTTACAATTTCGAATTCATAGGAGGAATACAATGTCGTTTAAAGGAGATAAGTAACTCAGAGGAATGAAATAATACAATCCTATCAAAGTTCAACGCAAATACGACATTATAATTTTGTACCTTATCAATGCTTTCAAGTTACGCAGGTTCCATGTGATGTGTAATGAGATATATATACTACCGAAGAGGATAAGATAAAATGAATTGTATGGGCGGTAACAGCACTATGGCTTACGGTCGTCCCGACTGAAGAGGAATTACTTTATCAAACATATGTATATGTTGTTTACTCCCAACCTTCACTGCTACTTACGTTTGTTCTCAGTCAAGTTGGTAATATTTACGACAGTGTTCTGTTTGTTCTCCAGTTCGCTTTACGTTATGTTAATAAAGCAACATTCTCGTTTACAACTGTGTGAGACAATTATTTCTTACTCTTTCCAAGGATAATATGATGCTATCAGGTAATATGATAATTTTATGTGTAAATTTTAGATACAGTCATCCATGCTTCCTTAAGAATAGACGATCTCCTGTGTACTCATTCAAGAATAATTTTGAACTATCTATTCAGTGTTATAACGATTCATTTATCAATACTTCACCACACAGCAATTTTTACACGGTTAACAAAATCTACATTCCATTTATGGTGTGAATTGTAGTGGAGTTAAGAAGACTTTCACAAAATTTTCGTTCCTAGAAAACATTGTCTACTGTGTGTGTGTGTTAAGGACACTCATATGACACTCATAGGGGTAGACAATCCATTGTGATTGAGCAGAGGAGCATTCATAGAAGCGAGAGCATTCATAGAAGCGAACAAAAATTCTCATTTCTTTACGGCTGTCTCTGCATAGCTGTAAACCAATTGAATCCGTATTCGTCTGTTTGCTGCTTGACCATCGCTAAAAGAACGTAGAGTAAATGTTTGAAACATTGGAATTCAGGAATATTTCTTTCCTTTCGGTTAATGAAATCGTGACTTCGAATTATCCAAGTAAGAGGCTTAAAAGTTCGAATTAACATACAAATTTTTAACATTGGTTTCAGTAGGAATTTCAAGTGGAATCAACTTCTGTTCGAATTAACCAATCATTCGAATTACAGTCTCTCTCTCTCTCTCTCTTTATATGTGGGAGAGAGGGAGAGAGAGAGACAGACAGAGATTGACTGACTTACTTAACGTAATTTTTATTACAGTATATTGTAATAATTGTTTTTCTTTATGATTTATAAATTAAACTTTATTAGGTATGCATGTACACAAATGGCAAAAGTATATAAAATGTTCACTAGTCTCCGCAACGTTTCTTGATTTTTTAACTTTGTACTCTTTACTTCTCTAACGTTATACTCCATATTTTTCATATTTTCATAACAATTTTTTTTTTTTTTCAGGAAGGAAATTTCTGCACACGTGAATACATTACAGCTTCCAAATTTGACGTAAGTAATTTTATTTACTGATAAAGATCTCTGTTCGTTCTGGATATTATTTAGTCATTCTTGATCTTGTAGTGGGTTTACAAACATTGTTGTGTGAAACAAATGTGTGTATCCGTGCTATTTATATTCAGTGAATTTAGAAATCTAAACTACTATATCGTAATGTTCTTTTGGTGTTGCTAGTAATCTGGCGATCCACGTATTGGTGATTGTTGTGGTTGTTACTTCGTAACGTAGCAACAGGATCGTATATGACGTGATAGCACTGTCTTTACAAATTCTGGTAGAGTCCTTATGACCGAAGATCGTTTATTATAGTGGTTATTTAATGAATAAATAGAGCAAACACTTATAGACGTTTTTACCGACACCAGTTTATTATAAAAGTTCCAATATTATATGATATACAAGTTGCTATACAGTTGATTATATGAGCGTCCCGAACAATGAATAAACTAGTGGTTCACCTCTTTGCAATGATGCTTTAACTTAGGTCTTTAGGAAAGGAGATCGTTCATAGAAAGGATACTAACTCCAGTCCGAGTTAGCAGGTGAAGGTATACCAACTTAAGTTGGGGGTGAGGAGAGAGTCCTGACTCCAGTCCAAGCCAGGTAGAGGTGACCACTTTTCGGAGCGAAGAAGTGATGACTTCTAAGGTGATTGACTGGCCTTTTATATCCCTATTTGTGGGCGTATTTTTAGTACTTCCAACTCTTGCCTCTTGGTGTTGGTGTCGTCTGCTTCTTATGGATGCTTAGTCAGCTTTATGTAACGTTTATTGTTTGTTTACTTTGTAATCAACACACTGACCTAATGATCCATATCCCATTAGAATATGCACTTATAGAAGTACTTGTAATACGTACCTATGTAAATATTAGTCCTTATTATCTTCTTGGTAACGGAAATAATATTCTTTCACTATGCATCTTTCATCTTTACCTGAATGCTTCTTCCGGCGGGTGTACAACGATTTTTTATGTAGGATTTTTTATTATCGATACACATAACTGAAAAAGTAAATGAAGTAAAAAGGAGTACAGATGTTTTAAGAACAGGGATTGTATAAAGTGTATACATCACTATGTTTTGGAATCTTGAATTTCAATGTTTCAATGCTCACCGCCTTTGTTTCAGTTCTCTATACCCAAAAGTCTTGGAAATTAGTGACAGTTGACGAAATTGCTGATGTAATAGTTTTCATCAAAATTCAGTGTCGTAACCGCTAAACCATAGGAAATGTAAAGAGAAATTTCCTTAGTGGTTATTTCATTTTTAATGAATATTTGAATGAAATTAACAATACTCCAAATTTTATCAAGTAATTTTGAGTTCACTCCCCTCAGATGTATTTTCTGTACACCGTATGATCTCAATTATCTGGTAAACTACATATGCATTTATAATATGCTATCTACTTTTGTTTCAGATCTTTACATTGAATACTTTCCAGGCTATAGGCCTTGTACGGATTTACAGAATCACCCTGTATATTCCATTCGTGTTTGAATGGATTAAATGTAATCTGTAAGGTAAAAGATATTAAACTACTGCTAACACAAAGTTATAATCCGGAAATGGAATTCTGAATCGTCATAAATTATCCATTAGGCACAAAATAAAATTAAGGTTTTTGATAGGTATGCATCTCATACTTCATGGTGCTGGTATACGAAGAGTGAGTCTTGCAGCTATGTAGTCTTCTAATTGACCTAATTTGACATATTTATGGATTTTCTGTACGCTTCGTTCCGGTTTTTTTTAATACTACGGAAACGGGATAGTCAGTATTACAATTGTAAAATGGAGAATATATTAATTACGAAAATCTGGGAAATTAAATCCTTAGAAAAAAATACGTTATTTCACTGATAACAAATTATGATTGATATGCTGTGCAGTCAAATTCGGGGCTTATCACTTAAAAGCACTTAGTACTCATTGCATGGCGTATGTTTAGATAACTACTACGTTACCCACATTTCAAAGTTTAATGCTATTTTTCGTCTTTCCACAACTTTTGAAAATCTGCAATTTGGCTTATACAGAAGAGGACATCCTGAAAATATCTAATTTTAGTTCTATGTTCTGATTTCCAGAAAGATGAAAAGAGTGAACGCAAAATAACATATTGAATAATATTTTTACATGCACATCAACGTTTATCACTGAAAAAAAAGCTCCAGTTTTTTTTTCCTCAAGAATAATTGGTTTAAAAATTAATTGCAGACATGTACAGAAAATGGAATATCTGCGGACTCTTTATCACAGAACATTGAAACAAAAACTGTTGTTTCCTCTAAAGTGTGCATCATAATTTAATCCTGTGCATGAAAAGGCTAAACCGTAATCGAACCGGTCAAAATGGTATCCAATGTGGTTGCGAAATAATAATAATAATGAATTGTTTTCAGGATGATTTTTTGTACAGTACTACATATCGAACTATATTGAAGTTGTACATAATGTATACGGTTTCTTAATTTTTTAAGAATTTTTGAAAATCCAATCCAAAATTTTTGAATTTGTATTTTATGCACATTGGAGGCCCAATATATCTGGTAAGAGAAAATTTAAAGATTATTTTTTCACACGTTATACATTTATACCAGGAGAAACTACGGTGGAAATTTCAGCTTGGATATTTGAGTTTAAGGGAATTAAAAATTTGCAAATTAGAGATGAATATTTCTCGTGTGCTCTTTGGTATGTACATTGGAGATCCTTATCCTTTGACCTTTATATGCATTAATTACGAATTTTTTGATTTGCAAACAATAAAATATACATATATATTTATATAAACAATCATGTATCAGTCTTCATATTCTGTATACCTTCAATATACTTCGATATATAATAGTGTATAAAAATCAGGGCTCGAAATGGAAATTTTCACGAAACGGAACGCTTAGCTTTCGTTAGTATGGTGTTGTCTTTTGTGTCTATGATTAGGAGTTATTCAGTATTACGTCAGCACCGAGGAGGCTCAAGGTTTGTTTATTTTTGCTGACCTTCCATGTGTTAAGAGATAGGACGTATGCTCATTTTCGCTTAGAAGGGGGAAGGAGATCAAACTACTAAAAATGTGCTGAATACTTGAACGACCCATTATTACAGCGACGAGACTAACGAGTGATGAAATAATGCCTTGTATTACGAATAATAATAGTTATTAAAATATTTGTCAGTAGTACCAAAATCTGTTTTCTATCACGCCCTGGTATAATGTATTTTACCATAAGCCAAAAGGTTCAAAATGTATGGTAATGACCATTTACTAATAAATTTAAAAAAAATAGTAGTATACCACTTACTATTAACCCTTCCATTCCCAACGCATCTGTAGAGATACACTGTGTTGTGACTGGTTTCTGATTTTTCATTTGTAAGAAAATACCACCCCCATTCCCAATGGTTCAGAGAAGAAACAGATTAGCTTATATTTACAATCAGTGGATAACGCCAAAGCCACTTCTACGATTCAAATAATAGCAGTCGATAGTCTGTGTTTCAGTGAACTGAAAAGTCGTGTTGCAGACTCCACTTGTAGGTGCTATATTTTACCTTGGATTATCTATCTGTTTCAGCAATTGTAGACAAGTTGTGAATAAAAGTATCGTATTTGACGATGACAAAAGCTTTTTGGAAGAAATGTTTGTATTGATGTAGGAGTGACGTCAATATTGTATCTCTACAGATACTGTTAGCATCAGTGGTGGCAGTGACTCTAATGTCGTTGTATCTCTACAGATACTGCGGGCATCTAACATTTTTTTGTGATATACCATGGCAAATAAGTTGCTAAATGACGAAGAAATTCGTCAACTTGTATATTTTCCAGATGGATTTGAATCAGACATTGGTGGGGACTACTCTGTCAATGATCCAGATTTTATTGTCAGCCCGAATGACTTGAATAATGAAGTCTGGTGATCATATACAAATTATTCATTGCTGTGCTGCAGTGCACTGGAAACCGCTAAAAAATGTTTACACTTCAAATCTTGAACTTACATACTATATCAGGCGAATACCGGTATGATACCTTACATCAGCGTTCCGCAAACTGTGGTCCGCTGACCACAGGTGGTCCTCGATGCCTGTCCTTAGGCAGGCACAGAGTGACCCGTTGAACCTACAAACTAATAAAACTGGTCCGCACTTAATAATAGTTTGCGGAACGCTGCCTTATAATATCCCAGGCGTGATTTTGACCTTTGACCTTGAAATCTAACCACGTGATCGGAAGTATGTGTAGTTAATATAATAATTTTCATATAATATATAGTTTGTTTCCCTCCCAAACCAAATATCAGTTTTGTTACGTGTGTACTACCATTTCTTCTACATTCAATACATATCAAGTGCTCTCTTCGTGTGAAACGGAACAATATTCAAGCGTTACTGTCTTAGTGTTTCAAGGCAAGTGTAGAGCAAACGGAACTTCAGTTCCATATTATATATAGTTTGTTTCCCTGCCCCCAAAATGCAGAAAGTTAGTTGCGTGTATTGCAGTAAATCTATCTCAAAAACTAACATAACTAAACTTATTACCTCCATGCATAGTGACGAACCAAGCGGAAAGATACGGAAATTGAACGACAAATATAACTGTAGTGCATTTAATAAAACATTAAAAGACTAAGTACTCCCTATAGAGAATGACGCTAAATATTCTTACGACACTGTTTCTTTCCTTAATGTTATTAAAGATGAATGCTTAGAGATATTAAAGAAAGATTTGGAAGTTTAATACTTTGAAAGTAAACATCACTCGATCATCAATGTTTCAGCAACCAGTTAGTCGTGAAGAACTAGTATTTCATGTAGCATCGTGCAATCAAACGTTGTTGAAAGAGGAACTGTTTATAAATTTAACATCGCAACACGAAGAACGTACAACAAAAAATCAGGTTGGAGCTTGTGTGAGAAACCATCACATACATACATTGAAAATCGCAATGAGCAAATTGCAACCCTTCACTGCTTCATATATTGTGTTACCACAGTGGGTACTTAATAAGAAAGCAGTGATTAATATTCAAAATAATTATCAAAAGTGCTTCTTGTGGTGCGTTGCGGCTGCGTTATATCCTGTTGATAGAAACCCTGATCGTATATCGAATTATGTGCGATATGAGAGTGAAATTATACCAGCAATGCGTAATGTACCCTTGCCAGTAGCATTATCATACATTAGAAAATTTGAACGTCAATATAATGAATTGCATCCCAGCAATAAAATAGCATCAATGTTTATGCTTATGATGAAACTAAATCATGTTTTCCTCTTCATATAAGTGATTTGGCATTCGATACTAACCGTAAGCAAATTGATCTCTTGTATGTGACAAATGAAGCAACAACACAACATTGTTTAATTTTACATTTTTCTCGTTTAGTGAGGAGTCAAACCACAAAAGATCCATACAAATATTACTATTGTAAGCAATGTTTATCACATTTTAACACTGACGGAAAGCTGCTAGAGCATATTAATTATTGCAAGAAGTTATAAAGCCACGAGAACAGTCATGCCAAACCCGGGCCAAACTTAAATTTAAGAAGTTACATTAATTGCTGGAAAGTGATGTTATTATCATTGCAGATTTTGTATGTTTTGTGAAACCAATCAGTACCTGTTCCCCTAATCCCAGTGCATCATATACAGAAAAGATTCAACGTCACGAGCCATGCAGTTTTGGTTTTTTAATTTGTTGGCGCGATGCTACACCATCGAACCCAGTTATACGAGGGGCGTTCCATATGGATTTACACCTCATTTTTTTTACACTTATAAGAACCTTTATGCCTCGGCAAATACATCCACTTTCTCAACATAGTCTTCATTAAGAACTACACACTTGCACCACTGATGTGGCAACTTCTCTATGCCCTCTGCAAACCACTTTTTCGAAGTCTGTCGCACCCACGTCCGGACAGCGTCTTGCAGTTCCTGGAAGTCGCGGAAATGATGTCCACGCAGCGGTTTCTTCAATGCCCCGAAGAGCTGGTAATCAGAAGGTTCCAAGTCAGGAGAATAAGGTGGGTGTGGTAGCACCTGGAACCCTAGTTCATTAATGGCAGTCGTGGTTGCCCGACTCGTGTGGGGACGAGCGTTGTCGTGTTGCAGGAGCACATCTTTCGCCCATTTTTTGGTCGTTTCCTCTGAATTGCACGGCGCAAACTCCGAAGCGTTGTCACGTATGACTCGCTGTTAATGGTGGTGCCGGGTTCCAGCCAGTCAATGAGTATGATTCCATCCTTGTCCCAGAAGACTGTTGCCATGCGTTTGCCTACGGTGGGCTATGTACTGAACTTCTTTGGCGTGGGGCTGCTTTGATGCTTCCACAGCATTGATTGGGCTTTGGTCTCTGGCTCATGGTAGTGCAGCCAAGTCTCGTCGCCAGTAACGAGTTTGGACATGAAGCCTTCTGGATCCTGGCTGTAGCGTTGCAGAAGATCACTGGTCACGTTTTTGCGTTGTTGTCTTTGTACAGCATTCAGGGATTTGGGAACCCACCTGGCAGACACCTTACCCATCTTAAGGTGTTCGTGCACTATGCGGTACAGAGTGCTTGTGGCATGTCCTGTGGCCGCCTCCAGTTCTGTGAACGTGATGCACCTGTTGTCCTGAATAAGCCGCTCCACTCTTGAACTGTTCACTGGTGTTGTCACAGTCACTTTCCTTCCAGAACTGGTTCCCTTCGCCGTTGATGTGCGGTAACTTTTCCAGTCGTCCACCCAGTTGTCTACGGTTTTGCATGACGGTGCGCACTCACCACACATTGCCACCAATCGCCGGTGAATTTCCTCAGTCTGTACACCCTTTCCACAGAAACCACGTTGTCCAGCGCTGTCCTTGCTGATCACCTTTCGTGTTGTCCGCTCACGTACTTACAGCTGTTGGTGAAATGTGCTGCTGTGTACAGGGATTACACGGCTCTGTATTGTTCTTCCACCTGAAGGCAGACCTAAGTACTACTTCCTTCCAACTTTCAGGACGAGCTCAATGGTGGACCCTGAAAGAAGAAGAAAAATAAAGTGTAAATCAATATGAAACGCCCCTCGTATATAGAGGCAGAAACGCTGCTGAATAATTCCTTTATCGAATGGAAAATGAATTGATTCATTAGTAAGTTATCGCATACGCAACCTTTCTCCCCAATGTCACCACAACAAATTGAAGCATATAACGAAGCAACAAGTTGTGCTGCTTGTGATTGCTATTTTAAACCAGAGAATTATATAATGCACCATCACGATCATTTAACTGGCGAAATCATTGCGGCTACTTCCAATCGGTGCAACTTGCAAATACAACGGCAAAGAAACGTTGTGCCTGTTTTCTTTCATAATGTCTCAAATTACGATGCACACCTGATTGTAAAGCACGACTACAGCCAGGTAAAATTAAACTCATAGCACAAACAGAGGAACGTTACATTACATTCTCTAAAAGGTTTAAGATTGAGGATTGAAATATTGAACTAAGGTTTTTGGATCTATATCGATTTTTGCCATATAGTTTAAATGAACTAGGTTCAAAATTAGATTCTAATAAATTGAAGCATAAACGCAAACATATGCCCACACAAGACATGAATCTTCTTACATGTAAGGGTTGCTTCCTATATGAATATCTAACCGATGAAACAAAATTTAAAGCAAAACAAATACCACTTCAGAAGTATTTAAGTAATTCTTTAAATAACACTGTTTGCAGTAATGTAGATTATGAGTTCGCTAAGAAGGTGTGGAGAGAATTTAAATGCAAAACTTTTGGAGACTATCACGATCTGTATTTAGCATTAGATGTATTGCTGATGTGGTTCAAAATTTTAGAGATACATGTTTCGAGGCATATGGATTGAACTTTACACACGTGTATACAACCTCAATTGGCATGGAATGCAACTTCTATGAAACAAAACAAGAGCTGCAACTTCTGTCAGATGTAAATATGCATCTGTTTATAGAGCAGTCAATCAGAGGAACGTTATCTCCAAGGCAAATAATGCACTGAATGCACCTCCAAGGCAAATAATCCCTATGTTAACGACTATAATTCTAACGAAGAGCATTCCTTTTTAGTGTACACTTGTATAAGTATGAATAATTTATACAGGACTGCAATGCTGGAATCTTTACCCTATGATAATTTTGTATGGGATCCATTTCCATCAAATTGGAATGACACACAAAAAATATTAGAGTATCCAGTAAACAGTAAGAAAGATTTGTTTTTTTCGCTGAAGTGCATGCACTACCCACAAGAGCTGCGTGATGCACATAAAGATTTCCCCATGGCTCCAATCAGTGAAGTTCCTCCTGGAGGTACATGCAAAAAGCTACTACTGAGGCTAAATGATAAGCAGAATTACATTGTGAATTATCGTCTGCTATTTACAAGAGGGTTTGCAGCTTCCTAAGATACATAATATCCTATGTTCAGTCAAATCAATTGGCTTGAGACATACATTAATAGCAATACAACTCGTCGCGCAGCTGCAACTACAGACTTTGAGAATGATCTTTATAAACTTATAAATAACGCGATATATGGCAAATCTATTGAGAATGTAAGAAATCAGATCGAGGTGAGGCTTGTAAATTATGAAAAACAGTGTAGAAACAGGCTTGTAGCCTCACCGTATTTCACGAGAGATGTATGATGAAAATTCAGCTGCTGTGATGGATCTTTCGAAGTTGTTTATGTTTCAGTTGCAGTACTAAGTCATGAAGTCACGATATCAAGAGAATATAACCATAGCTTATAAGGGTACTGACTCTGTGTATTACATCAAAACAAATAACTTTTATAAAGACATGCGTGAAATGATTGAGTATTTTGATGTAGTAATCACCAGTAATCAAACGAATATAAGATTCCTGCAAAGAATAAGATGCAGCTGGGGAAGATGAAAGCTGAATAGAAGGGTATACCGATTAGTGAGTTTGTTGGTTTTCGGGCTAAAATGTATGCTATACAAGATGCAAATAATGAAGGTAGAAAGAGAATCAAGGGTATACGAAAATATGTTGTAGATATATATATATATATATTCGTTCGATGATTTTAAGCACTGTTTACGATCAGAGGAGATGCAAGGGAGAGTACGAAAGCAAATTCGATCAGAGAAACATGACATTTTCACTGAAAAAGTGAATAAAGTAGCCCTTGATTCGCATGATGATAAACGCTGTATTTTAGATTGCAAGACATCTAGCACTACATAGGGGTCATTATCGATTGAAGTATGAAAGTGCATTCAGTGCACATAAACTTTTATTTTAATGTTTCTCTTCGAATTTACTTCTCCACCCTATAGCTTTAAGACCTTGAAGTTCATACACCTACGAGCACTACATATGAATCTAAAACGCAGTAACTAACTACATGGCTTACGGAACTCACAAATTCATCACACAATAACAAATGGTCACCACAGAATTCTATTGTAAGCAATATCAAACCAGTTTTCATCACAAGCAACTACTTTCCGGAATTCCCCTTCTAATATTGTTCGGTGTTCACCTGTTATATTCTGTTTTAATTATACGCACATCACATACAATTTTTTATATTAAATATAGTTCAAGATACCAACAGATTTATGTGGATACCCGCGATATAAGTCGCATGAGCATGATACATTATCGGATTCTCCTTCAAATATTAATGAAAATCAATTAACAGAACTGGATCAAAGTATTAGACTAATAAAGGGTGATATCAACGCACTACGAAATACATTATCTTCAAATATTGAAACAGAAATCACAGTAGCGCAACAACATATACTAGATTTACTTCAAAAGCTCGATAATGAGTTAAAGAGTATTATTCTTATGTATTCACAGTTGGTAAATAAAAATGATTTGACTGAAATTCAAAATATTATAACAACGATTCAAAATGAAGTACAACTAATAAAGAATCAATTCATTTCATTCAAACACTGCTGCACAAGATTTAAGTAATGATCTGAATACGAAGCTTACGGAGCTACAATACACATATAAGTATCTACAAACAGCAGTGAACACATTAGAAAATGCACTTCAGAATAATCCCACTCAAGAAGATCTTCAAAGAATGCAAGAAGTTATTTCGAAACTAGAAAATAAATTTAAAACCATTACTGATGAATGAAATAAACTTCGTGATGATCAAACAAACTACCTGTTTATAGTGATGTATTGGAAATTAGTAGAATGCTTGGTGAGTTTAAAACAATTAATGACATTTCAGAGCTTATAGATATTCAAATTGAACTAAAGAATCTGTAGAGCATTGTAAATGATTTCCCTACTGAGTTAACCAGTTTACAGGAAACACTCGCAAAGTTCAATAAAAAGGTTTTAATCTTCCTTCAGATTTAATGAATCTTCAACATGTTGTGAGCACTGTTCAAAGTGATTTAGTAGAAATACAAAAGAACACGCCGAAGCAATCTGATATTGAGAGTATTCGTAAGTCTTTAAACGATTTAGCTACAAATCAAAATTAAAATGAAATAAAATCGAATTTAACTGCTCTCCAAGGAACTATTAACACAGTCACAACTTCCCAAGAAGTAGAAACAATAAACAAGACAATAAGTAATATTCAAACCGTAATCGAAATAACAAAAAAACATGAAGTGATAGAAAATACTAAAGTTCAATTGCAAAATCTTGAAATCAATATATCATTCCTTCCAATGTTAGAAGATCTATCCGGGAAACAAGAAGTGTTGACGAGTATTCAGAATGAAGTTAAAGAAGCGATACAAGAACATTCAAAATTCATTTCTGTTTATGGTGTTAATGAAATAGTGGATTAAAGTGACGTGACCCGTAACGTGAGGTTTGTGACCACTCACTGAGTTCAGAAGGCATGTTGATTTGGATACGTGGAGAAAGTGTTCTTTGGTTCTGAAATTTGATTTCCGCGGTATAGATGTAATGTTGAACATAACTGCGTTTGTATCGTTTGTTATTGTAATGGTAAAAAGCTAGTTCTAGAGCCATCCGTATGGGTTATCTAATTGTACCGAAATATGTTCGAATTGAAATAAATACGCGTTTCGCGGTCGTCTTGTAGATTTTTCAGTTCTACCCAACTGGGACTAAGGGCTTTTTGCACATCGGTTCACAAAATCAATTTCTAAAATTACATCGTATGAGGAAGATGGACCTTGGAGTGAGGCTATGTTCAAATATGGTCTTCTAGTCCAGTTTTTTCTTGTCCTGGATGTAAAAAGAAATTCTGACTAGTGATAAAGCGGATCTTAAAATTTGGTTGGTGGGTAGAATTTAAACTGTGCCAATCAAATAAACTGCTGTTAGAATGGTCTTGGGTGGGGTGTGTTCACTAGTACATGTCAATACACTTCCGGTATCAATAATTAGGGTTGTTCTAGAGTTGTAAATTTTGACTAAGTTCCGGTAAATGACCTGCATCAAAGGTTCGCTTGATGGTTACACAAATAATCACTTTCGGGTGTTTCCATTTCAGCCGCAGGTTTTCGTTCTGTACTCTCTCGTTTGTCTGAACTTAATTTGCG
>JAGDQP010025871.1:0-14566 GCA_022664845.1 Lepisma saccharinum
TGCCTCCCGCTAATACTTGGTCAGAATATGCAACAAGCTATTCAGTTACATTGAGTCACGTCATCCAGAAGCCAAAACCTTTCATCTCATAAACGATATTTATAATGAAGAAGCCATGAAAGCCAGTGCAAAGCAGTATGAACAAAGACGACGAGCTCGTCATCATGGTTTTTCTCCAAACATATATCCTCAAAGTGGTATCCATCCTATGCCCTCTGGAGTCCAGTGGCGACAGTTTCTTTCTAAACCTGAAAATAAAGAAAAACTTCAAGTTTTTCTTCTTAATGAATGGCGTGATTATGAGTTTCACGCGACATGGTTCTTTACAAAGAACAGGAGTTGCATTAATATTGAAACTGGTTTGCCAGAGCAACGTTTCGAGGCATGTTCTCTTAGTGAAGCTGACACTAGGGCTTTCTATCATGCTGCACAAATAGAAGATGATACCAATCTTGTTTTTGACTTCGAAGACACAGATGTATGGGTTCTGAGTTCATATAGATATAAGCTTCTTAACAGACCAAAGAATGTATATGTATAAAAAGAGGCCCGGGGAACCACCAAGTTTTTTCGAGTGTCGCAAGTTCTTTCCAAATAAAACAATTACTTCTGCAGCCGTTGGCCTATATATATTTACGGGGGTAGATACTGTTGAAGGATTTTTTGGATGTGGCAAAGTGAAGCCAATGAAAACTATTCTAAAGGAACAGAACAAACATTTTTTGCAAGAAATGTCAATGTTAGGATACGGTGAAGAAAATGTTCTGAGCGATGATCTATATGAAGGTCTCAAACTTTTTACTATCAGCGTACTTTACAGTGATCCGGTAAGCAACCGGCTTTGTGACGCTCGGGCTAGGAAATGGCTTCGGTCGAATGGCTGTGATTCTGCAAGATTACCTCCAGATGATGACTCATTTAAACAACATGGTATTAGAGCTTACCTACAAGCATTTGAGTACAAGAATGCAAGAATAGGAAAGAAATTAAAAGCTACTGATCATGGTTGGAAAGTCGAAGAAGGTATGCTTGTTCCCATCACTCACACGAGAGAAGAATTACTGAACATTCCGCTTGAATTTTCGGAAGAAACAGATGAAGATGACCCTGAAGAGGTAGAAGTTGATGAACACTCAGCAAAACGAGATGAAACTGATGAAGAAGACATAGATGATGAATTTTCATTGTAATTTTGTTACAAGACTGATGGAATTATTGGTTTTATCTCGTATCTTTCCCTAAGCTATGATGCTATTTTATTTCACGTCTCCTGTAACGAAAAATGTTTAAAAATAGTTAAAATGTAACAAACTGGTTACCTACTTGAGTTTTATAGCAAACTGAAATTACAAAAGTGTAAAACAGTTAATGGATACAAAACAGTATATAACCCAAGTTATATGATAAGCTGAAATTATATAGTAATAGAAAACTATCTAGTAGTGACTTTAAAATTCACCAATATCATTTTCTGTGACAGAAAATAAACAATAACAATAAGGTAAAAGAAAGGAAAAAAATGATCGTTTAATGAAAGTTTGATAGGTATATTTGTACAGCATATGTTAGTTAAAAAGGAAAATGGCCGCCATTTTTGAAGATGGCGGACAAAATTCAGAAAATAAAAAATCTTAGACGTTGTTTTCAATCAAGGAACTTGGTTTTTAATTTTAGTAAAAAGAAACTCCCAGCTTACGTGTTTTAGCTACGTATTAAAAGTAATTTGTATGGTAAACTCCCAAAAACTAAAATAAAAAGAAAGAAATCAAATTTTACGTTTTTTCTCGAAAACCGTAAGAGATAGAACAAATATTATAAGAACCAAAAACATGTATTTTGTTATGGTTTTTAACTTTCGTTTGAAACATTTTTTCATATTTCCAACA
Source organism: Lepisma saccharinum (assembly GCA_022664845.1). Classification (NCBI taxonomy): domain Eukaryota; kingdom Metazoa; phylum Arthropoda; class Insecta; order Zygentoma; family Lepismatidae; genus Lepisma; species Lepisma saccharinum. Next base: position 1,887 of record JAGDQP010025871.1, read on the forward strand.
GTTATCGAGTTATGATAAATAAAGTGAAAATCGGCCGCCATTTTCCAAAATGGCGGCTAAATGCCACCAAACAAAAAGTGACTCCCCCTCTAAATTTCTTCAAAAATACATAAGTATCAGAAATAAAAAAAAAGGTCCCCCCCAAGCTATTCACGGATTTCAGGTTTCTGACCGGACTATTAATGCTGCAGTGAGAAAATGTACTTCTGCAGAAATTTGTTTGAGAGCTTGATTCTTGGTAGAAATTTGTATGCTTTGGCATTGATGATATTTTTTTAAGTTTTTAGTTGTTAAAAATGTTAATTTTCCTTTCTCATGTGATTTTTCAGAAATCCAAAAAGAAGAAATCGAATGCACCAGCGTTTAATTTTTCCGCACTGCACCTCGTCCATGATCCTCAAGGTAAGTTGAACATTTTATGATCATGTAACTTTCAACAATTTTGTAGTTTATCGATATGAAATTGACGTATTCACAAAAATAGCATGGTGGTTTGAGTTGGCCGCAATGTGTCTTGTGGTACCTAAGGCTATCTTCCATATTTTTTAGTTGATGGTTATAGATTTTAGAATACAGTTGAACCTCGAAAACTTGAATCTAAAGGGGAAAAGGCGAAATTCGAGTTATCGAACATTTCGACATAGCGAGTTTTTTAGGGAGAGGCCTCATAGAACTGACTAGCGCTTCTCGTCTATAGTTATAGATTCCTGCATTTTCGCTCGACCGTCATATGAAAGACTATTTGTGTGCTGATCACGACGCAACAGACAGTCGCTGGGATAACACTGCCATTGATGTGAGGAGCTGAAGCCTCACACTTATTCTAATCTTTGCGACAGTGTTCTACGAAAATAATAATGCACGAATTTTCTAAAATGTTAGTTACGTCTGGGAGCAGGCTCGGCTCAGATCGCTAGCTCCTGAAACTTCGACTTACAAAGATTTTCTTGACTAAAACTTCGACTTACAGAGGTATTTATACTCTGAATTCGACTTGTAGAGGTTCTCTACCAAAAGGTCTAGAGTTAAAGAGATTCAATGACACGTCCAGAAGAAACAAAAATTCGAATTATTGAAGTTTTTATTTCTCAACGTTCGACTTATAGAGGTAAATTAACACAGGGTAGAATACATAAGATGAAGGGGAATGAATAAAATTCAAGACATCAAGAAATTCGAGTTAGAGGTTGCAGTTTACAGAGTGGCCGATATCATTAGTTACTAAAATGACTTCACAATATGAAGTCTTTTGTTTTAAACCCAGGTTGTTTGAGATATGCGTGGCTAACAATGAAGAAATAATTTGTATTTTGTTATGGTTAGGGTGGGGGGGGGGGGGTCGTTCACATTAGCATCCATGGGATCAAGCTTTGCCTATTTTTACCATGCATCTATGTATTAGGGAAAAAGGGCATCTGCTTGTAATTTTGCTTACAAGGGAGGAAGGGAGTTTATAATGACTTAAAATGTGCTTACGTAATATTTGAACGACACTTTATTATAAAGGTAATAACTTAGAAACAAGTGAACGTATGTTAAAACCAATTTCACCATTGCATTTGTGAGACTCTCTGGTCTAGTTTTATACTCACATGACCCTTTTTCCAATTAAAAATAGGTGGTTGGACTCGAATCGGGGTTTCCCAGTTACTGGTTTGGTATTTTAACCAATAAAGTACCACTGTAAGGTAATTTTCTGTGTATCAAGCATTTCCCGCGTCTCAGCTGATGTCAAGGCATTTCACTGTATGTTGACACGTGTGTTGAATATTTTCGCGAATTGGTCGTGACAAGAATTCGAACCCAGGTCTCGCAGTTGCCGTTTGAGTATTCTAGCTACTGAACCATCACGAGATATACATTTTTTGCTTATTTTTCAGATAGTCACCGCACACAGTTGGAAGCTCCCGTGAACATTCTCAACGGTCGCTTTTTTTATTCAGTCATACCAGGCAAATGCCAGGATAGTACTTTCATAGTAGGCCCTTGCCGGCTTCTTTCCAACATGCTTTCCTCTACTTTATTCCGGCCTGAGGCAAAGTTGCCTAAAACCATAAATAAATTGAAGGTGCAGGAATATTTGTCAACAACCTCCACGTGACAGTGTAGTTCCCTAACATCAATACCAGCATAGTAGCTTTTTCAGTTGCGTTAGAAAATGCTTCATACACAGAAAAGTGGCTGTGCCATATGAGCCCCAGGTTCGAGTCGACATAACGAATATTTTTTTTTTTCACATACATTCATTAGGTTTATAATGGTTTTTAAATTGTTGCTATATGCTAATTAGAGAAACCGAGCGGCGTAGCCCAGTTGGTAGAGCGTTGGCTTAGCATTCAGAAGGTTTTGGGAACGGCCGCCTATTCTATTAACAGTAGATAAGGTAAGGCTTTAACCTGAGGGTCCGTTGATAGGAACCGTAAAACTATTAACCTTGAAAATCGCGTGGTTCGGAAATGTTCGGATCTGGGACCCGAACTATAATTCTGAGACGTTCGGATAAATTTTTGGTTCGTTTTAAAGACATATTTTCGAGTTTGCAATACCAAGTGGTCTAGATTTCATAGCATCAGTTACCACGAAGGGAAAGAGAAAGGAACGTCCATGCCCCACACACCAACCCACCCTTCCTAAAGTTACTACGTCATCAGTTGTGAAGCATGAGTGTTTTGTATGGCAAAAGAAAGCCTGTCGTATTTGTTCGTATTGGTTCATTTTTCACTTGTTGATGTTTGTTTGGTCTCTCTCTCTTTCTCTTTCTCTCTGTGTGTGTGTGTGTGTGTGAGTGAGAGAGAGAGAGGGAAAGAGAAAAAATATAGGACAATTACGAGGTGAGCAGTGTGAACTTAAACTGACTCTTACGAATTTAGCTAAAATCGTTCGGTACTGGGGGCCCGACAGTCCTGGGAATGTAAAGGTTAACAATTACCTGAGGCTATGGTGTGGTACTTTGTTTCAATAGAGCACTAACTTCCTAGAGTAATATGCAACCCACCATAACATAATCGTTATGCGTGGCAACACGTGCCCAGGATACATTAATTTGACACGGACAGAGCGGTAATATAAGGAAGGTCTTTCATTGTTAGCAATAATTTTCGCTATGGTGTTAAGGGACCTACAATAACAATACAGGTCGCTGAACCGAAGAACTGATCTCCAGGACGGGAAAAATAATAATTAAAAAAGAAAAAAATGATTTACTAAACTGTATGGATGTATTAGAACTTGCATGCGTGTGAAAATTTAGCGCATCGTTACAAAGAAGAAACGAAAACTAGTTGGTAATGTACCTTCTGTCCCTTAAAAAAAGCTTGGTTATTGTCATATGATTATTTATAGTACAGAATAGCCGGAAAGTGGTTTTGGAAAATGAAACTATTAACGATTTTCCTCTTCTCGTAGGATTCGCTGAGAAGTTGCTGAAGCAGTTGGAATGCACCAATGAAAGATTTGAGGTGAAGCTAATGACCTTGGATGTTATATCAAGACTTGTAGGGTTGCATACCTTATTTCTCTTTAACTTCTATCCATATATACAGAGGTTCATGCAGCCGCATCAGCGAGGTACGTATGCATGTGTAATAATTTAAAGTTAAACATCTTTGATTACTAACTACATTTAGAATCACCCTCATACCCAGTCCATGTGGTCTAGCAGCTACGGTTGTGGACTTCGGATTGACACTGGAGAGGCACGCAGGCTTGAGCCATTCTAATTAAAGTTTCACCACGAGAATGTCGGGATGGTACGGAAGGTCCTAGCCGTTACCTTTCCAGGGTACCTGCAGGCCATAAAAAGTAATGGAATTGAGTAATTGATTGTGAAAGTCAAGAAAAAGTAACAAAATTGAGTTTTAGGTAATTTGGTTAGGTACAACTTATAATTCTTAGCTATATTTAATAGTACTTACTATTGCTTTTGCTTTTCTGTAAATATAGCTTAATATTGGTAGAATATCCAACAAATAATACCCAATTTTTTTTGAACAGGAAGCTAACACGCAAACAACGAGTGAGAACTATCTACCAACTAAATGATTAATTTCTAGTATCTAATAAAATTGAATCTAAAGTTTTGATACCTTGTTAGACATGATTGGTTCATTACAGGTGTGAAATAGAAAATAGATAAATAAGATCTTACGTGCAGTCACATGTTGGGAACGTACACTTCGCAGATGTTGTGCTGGAACTGTAAAATAACTGAATCTACATAAAATACCACGTTGGCAGATATTTGCCAGAGTTCTCTTCGTGTGTTTTTACTCGAACTTCGAAAAGTTTGTTGCTTTTTCGAGAAATAATAAGAAGAAGAAAAAAGAAAATTAGGAAGATGGGTAACACAAAATGGGTACCTCATTTAACAGAGCTGTCAGAACTTTTAAGCATGCTAGAAGAAGGTCTTAGTTGAGTTTTCAAGACATCTTCGGGATTTTGACGGGCCAAATAAGCTGCCTATCACTCTTACAAGATGAGCTTTGTTCAGATTTGTCGAAGAAATCATCACTGTAATTCAACAGGCCCTCACCGCCCTGGTCTACATTACATTGGGAGAAGAAATCTCATTGAGATATATCTTTTGACAGCGGGTTTTATTTTCAAGGTCGGTGATCCCCTTCCCTCTGTCGCTCCCAGTGCAATATCTTCGACCTGTTTGGTGCAGCCGGCTGCATCCTGAAGACATCCTGAAATGTCAGGGGCAACTACCCACTGATGTCTATTCGTGTTCTCTCCGTTCATGCGGGACAGAACAGTCAAGGTGATCAGTGAGAATCTCGCTGACACATCAGGACGTCTATGCGGAACAAACTTCAAAATATTCCTGAGCAACAGATTTTTACATTGTTGACTTGATTATATAAAGAAACCATGACGGAATAACAATCAGTATAAAATAAACATGCAAAATAACAATTAATTTCGTATTGTCAGCGTTGTTTTCCCCAAATGTTACTATCAAGATTTTGTGTAATAGATCAGTTTTAGCTGTATTGTTTTTGGTTGTTGAAGAACTCGTATGAATATAGAATTAACCTGGATAGGTTCAGTACGTCCTCACTCAATGGCAAAGTATGAAACGAAACAACGCAGACATATTTGCAGTTGAAGAGTACAGGGGAAATAGGGTGAGGAGTGGGGAGGGGGTTCCAGAAAATGTTATTTCTTGTAATACACATTTCAAAGTCTTACCTTCCCATTTACTCCCATGTATTTTTTACATTTACGTTACGAGTGACAACGATCCTTCTACCACGCAACCCAACCCAATATTTGATTATGAGTTTCTGTATGAATACGGTCGAAATATATATTCTGGATCACGTATGTTGTCATGCATGGGTGTTAGATCCATATGTTCTGAGACCTAAGATCACTTACCAGTACTAAATGTACGAATCAATTTGAGTACACAAAGAGAACCTTGATTTACGTATCCGCACTGCAGAATCTTACTTAACCTGGTTCTATATCGCACACAGTGGTTCTATACCTTACTATCAAAGCATCACAAATTGCAAACTAGCATTTTACATGTTCCTGAAATCCCAATTGTTTCATAATTCAATAAGCGACATATTTAAAACATCACGAAGAAACAAAAAGTACATAACAACGACATTCATTCTACATGAACAAGACTAAAAAAAGGATGTTAGCTTGATATGTGATTCCTATCTTTTCGCTGTCATAAAAAGTCGAGCATATCTTCACTATTTTTCAATGTAACAGTATTTAATATTCTAAAAGCCGTTATAACTTGTGGAATATTTGTGCTGTAACATTCGAACTTTCCTCGTGGTTATCTGTCATTCTTTAGTACGTAGTTGCTAAGAAGGTGAAAAGCGATGGATTAAAAGCATGGAAATAGAACGGTTATCGTCAGATATTGCAAGATGTACTGAATTCCACGCAGCAGCACTCGGGAACAAATAAAATAAGACCCGAGTTAACCATAGTCAAATTTGTGCTGCAGGTAGAATGATCTCGTCGTCAAATTTGTAACCGCGGAGACCAAGCTCCTTTTTGAAGCAACAAGGCTACTGATCTGACCGATAAAGATGACATGTCGAAAAATTACTGAAATCTAAGTACTTCTTTTATTCATTAATGGAAACCGTAAGTTGTGTATAGTCAGCGTTTAGGGCTGGACTTATTTTTATTAAATATATATATGCGAATATGTAAACAGTAACACTCTTCTTTATTATAGTGCTTTTCGTGTGAATTGAATTGTATTTATGGCCTTTAGGCATCTAAGGCTCAGGCCGGGATAGAGGAGGGGAAAGGATTCGGGAAGGTACCGGCCAGGGTCTATGTTGAAGGTGCCATCCCAGCATTTGCCTGGTGTAACTGAGGAAAAACGTCAGTCAGGATGGTCGGCCGCTGGGATCGATCGAACCCACAACCTCCCGAATGCTATGCTAATGTTCTACCACTGAGCTGCGACAGCTCGGTAGTGCTTTGAAACATTGTTGAAACCAATTGTCGTTACATAAATCTTTCATGTACAAGTATCTACAATTATAGATTTCCATTCCTCGCCGAAAGAATTGAGAAATTTTCAGCTATCTTCGATTGTGATATTCAGGACTGCCCACGTCATTATATGTTGCTTTATATTTTCGTATTTGAATCCTGTAATCTATTGTATGTGCATTTCGTTGGTGCAGGGATTTTGTCAGTACTTGGGAGCTGGGACGTATGGAGAAGGGCTTAAAGTAAACTTGTGGGATGTGATTAGTACTTTTGTGCCTGTATTCAGTGAATTTCGTGTGCAGATTCTTTTCCCTTTGAAGGAAAGTGTCGAAGATCGTGTTAAATCCGTGGGTTGGTGTTTGATACAATGACGTCAAGATCATTCATTTTTGGTTTAAACCTAATTTTCATTCTGCGCATAAATCTAGATGAACTTCCAGTAGACGTCATAGAATTTGAAAACTGCTTTTGTTTCGAATTTTATTAACCCTTATCCCAATTCTGAGTTAATTACTTCAACGTAAATGAACCTATATATGGATGTAATGGCTTGAGAGGCTATCAGTTAGATCATTTTGTAACATGTCGCACTCCAATCCTCCGTGCTGTACAAATATTTACACTAACATATTAACGCTGGGGTTCAACTGCATTTGCATTCAACTGACCTGGAACTAGCCTGCAATTCAATTTTAGGTCTCAAAGACCTTTTTTTTTTTTTTTTTTTTTTTTTTTCAACTGTCCTACTGGTTGGGGATATTATTTTTTTTTTCTTGTTTAAAATCTCTCGGAAATGTACGTTTTAGATACGCTAGTACACAAAGACTTGTTTTTTCATGTTTTATATTGACTCATGTATGTTCTTGGTATATGCTTTTTTTATTTGATAAATATTAATTAATGTTTACATATTGTAAATTAATGACCTGGAAAAGAAGAGACAAATAAACCTGGAAAACCTGGAATTTGATAATTAACATTTGCTAGACCCTGTACTTTTGCCATTTTCCCACATGTTTAGAAAAATATTCTCATACATTTGAAGTATGTTTGATATTGTTAACTTATAATCAGCATGATGTGGTAAGAAATATAATTACCCAGCGAACTCGTGTCTTGAAAGTTCGGGAGGGGCAATCCCGAGTTCCCTAGCTGGTCCCAACAATTCTTAATCTTTTTGTTGCATGTAAAAGTATTGAATTTGGTTTCTGTGAATTTTGTAGACAATCTGCTTCCTCTTTTCCCGAGAAAGTGACTACGCAGGAACGTCTGTTTCTCCCAAATAATACAAAATAAACAAATAGCCACCCCCTCAAGTAAAATGCTTTGAAGCACCGGAGAACTTGAAGAGAAATAACAATAGCTACAGTCACGGAAAAAGGCATTTAAGTTTGTTTTATTTAACATGTATTTATGGACCAGACACTCAGATATGCCTTAACTGTGATATGTTTGAGAAACTGCAAGTGATAGACTCAGGCCATAGGTGCCTATCTAGCCCATAAATATAAGTTAAATAAAAACTAATTGCTGTGTTTCGGAATTTCTTTTCCCGTGATTGTACAAACACTATTCTAAATTTAAGGTATCTTCTAAGATCGAGGAACAATACTTGAGTGATTCAATAAATGTGAACATATCCGAACACTGGGTACGCAACTTAATTTCTAACAATACTCATTCCTGCCATCTTGACTTGAGTTTCCTAAAGTTTTCCTCAGTCTCACGAGACGAATGCCGCTATATTATTTATAATGCGGCTAGACAGCTACTTTTCCCGGAAAATATGCTCGCCGAGGGACGTTATCCCCAAGATTTGTGAAGAGTTTGTGCCATACAAGTCTGTACAGTTTGTGTAATGTAAACCAATCAAATGGAAAGAAAGTAACTAATACTTCGTTAGTTATTGTCCTTATATGTTTAGCTAATAGTTGTACATTCTGATTCATAAAATGTGGTCGTCAAGTTGCATACTATGCCAGTATTCAACCAATATTTAATATAAATGTAAAATGAACGTTAAATATATTGTAATTACCACATAGATTAGTCTGGTGTTGCCAAATGAGGCAGGTTTTGAACTTCAAAAAGTTGAGCACCTTCAGGCTTAAATGCAAGCCCTTCCTCAGTTGTAAAGACATGAAAGAGAACATTAGGTTAACAGGATGAGTAAAATTTGCTGAGGTAGAGTGCCCGCTGTTAAGAATAAAATCGGATTTGTAAGCTGGCAGACGACGATGGAAGATCTTGAGCAGATCATGTGCCAGCCAACAGGTTAAAGACTGAAATTACCAAAATGTGACTGAATGAACCAGTTTAAACATGTGAAAAACTGTGATCCTCTATGGTAAAAAAAGAAAAATCTTCCTTTGAAGAAACTGAAAATTATATGTAGTTTCGAAGCTACAGGCACTCAAAGTCGAGTGGCATCATCACAAATGACGTCATCGCTCGACACACAATGACGTAAGTGGTGTCCAAGCATTTAGCAAATCACACTCGAAGTATTACCCGATACATCTATTTAGGCAATGCTTTTGTTTGAGGGAATCCCCATAGACAGGTTTCGCATCATAAGAATTTCAATCTCAAGAAATTAAATGGTTTAACAGGGCAAGCATAGAAATCCCCTTCTAAGCTGTATTCGCCAATTATAAACATTGCTTAATAGATGTATTAGGTACTACTACGAGTGTGATTTGTTAAGCCGACACCGCTTACGTGATTACTTGTTGAGATATGACGTCATTTGTGACGATCCCGCCATAACTTTGAGCGCATGTTTCTCCGAAACTGAGCAGATTTCGGATTTTCTTCTAAGAAACTTTTTTTTCTTGTTTAAATTCAAATAATCACCTACCGAAATTTGCACCATTATTTTATGGTACAAGTTCGTTTTCCTATGTCACCTGGTTTAATCTCTCACAGACATTTTATTTCTTTTCTTCTTATCATTCAAACGATAGTTATTTTTATCATAGACGATCACAGTTTTTTATATTGTTTAAACTAGTTCATTTAGTCACACTTTGGTAACAATAGCCATAACCTTTTGAGTGACACATGATCTGTTCAAGATTTCCACTAGATTCTTCCATCGTTGCTGTTTGGCTTACACACTCCAAATTATATTTTTAACAATAAGAATATTCTTTTATTCTTAACCTCAGCAACTTTTACCCATCCTGTTAACCAAACGTCCTCTTCCATGTCTTTACAACTGAGAAAGGATGCCACGCCCGTACTATTACTGACTGCGTAGCTGCCTCGAAATTTGCCTGCACCGTAGTATTACGTTTTCATGTTTCTCATACTCCTTTTGTGCGGTCACACGTACAGGTACGTCTTTTGCCCACGTAGTTCATATTTATACCAACAGAGGTCTCGCAAATACACGTTTTCCTTATTTGTGTCTGGTACTATTTTTTTAAGCTGCTTCATACAAACTAAAACTATTGATAATTGAACTCTATTATCCACTAGAATATGAGGTAATGGACCCAAAGAAGAAAACGCCTTTATCTGCATGACAGTGTTACCAGTAGTGCAGTGAAATGTAGAAAAATTTCATTTTTCCACTTTTTTTTTTTCAAACTATCAAATCACATTTATATTTCAGAAGCAAATTACAGAATATCTTAAAAGATTAATAAAATTTGAAAAATAATATCTAAGGCTAATATTAAGTTACCGTCATGATGTTTACGGTCCATAAAAGTTTCATAATTCTAAGTATTAACATACATACAGTATAAGTACCTGGCACTGAGGGAAGGAAAACTTGAATTTCGCATTGGCACTCAGTGTTAAGCCTGAAAGTTCTGTTGCATTTTTTATTATGGTATGTTGTGATGTTAAAATATACGGGGAAGACATACAAATTTCAAGTTGAGGTAAATATGTGTTCCTCGTTACCTCCGTAAATATATGTTCTGCGTTTCATTTAATGAAGTGTGTACCTTCTCTTGTTCACAGAGGTTACGAAGATTCTGCAGTGTGCAGCCCAGGCATCGCATGAACTTGTTCCTCCTGATGTAAGTAACATGTCTGAATTTAAATAATTTCATGTTCAATACTGAGGATAATTACTGTCTTAAAATAATACGTACCAAATTATTGATCCTTGTTACCCTCTTCGTAGACGGAAATTTCTGCGCGATGTACTTCTCGGCTTCGTCCAGAGGTGCTTTGCGAAGGAATTTCTGTTGACGAAGAGGACAACATCTTTAGATGCTTCACCTACTAAGTGAAGTCGGTTCAATTTAAATATTCTCTTTTGCTAAGAGCGTACATGCGTCTTCTAACCTACTGGTTTACGGGTGCTTCCATCCAACACAAAAATGTTACAATGACGATCTTCGTTTCCTACTTTATTCGCCTTTTTTTTGGCTGTCCTTGTCTTATCTCCGTAACTTCTTTAAATCATTGTAAATATACGAAAAGGGAGGGTGGGGTGTTTCAATAAACATTTAAATATTTTACTGACAGTTAATCGTATGTGATTATGTGGATAGGTTATTATTTTTCTACATAAGTCTCCCTGCTTCTCAATGTAGGTGCGCCATCTTGTGGAAAGCAACTGTATTCTAGCAGAGAAACTGAGCCGCTGTAGCTCAAGGTAGAGCGTTGGCGTAGCATTCGGGAGGTAGTGCGATCGCAGCAGCCGACCATTCTGACTGAGGTTTTCGCAGGGTTTTTCCTCAGTCACACCAGGAAAATGCCGGGATGGCACCTTCAACATAGGCCCTGGCTGACACCTTCCCGAATCCTTTCCCCTCCCCTATCCTGGCCTCAGCCTTAGATGCCTAAGGGCCGTAAATAAAATTCAAATTCCAGGAGAGAAGTCTTGGGTTGGATGCATAACTATTCATGCAACGTTTCCTTGACATCATCATCAAAATCAAGATCCTCGTCGAAACGGCCACAAAGATGGGGTAGTCCGTCGGCACAAGGTTAGATGAATATAATGGATGCGGAGGACATTGGAATCTCAAGGATGGTTGCAGTTGTTATACGTGACATATGCGGGCGGGTGTTGTCTTGTTGAAGCAGTGCACCCTTTGTGAGCAGTCCACAATGTTTTGTTGTGATGGTGGACTTAAATTGTCTTACCAAGCAAGAGACCAGATCGCTGTTCACTACATGTTCCCTAGACATGTAATGTTCAACACTGGTACTCTAGTGATCCCAAAACAGGATCATCAAGTAAGTCCTTCCCTACATTAGCCTGACCTCGAAAGTTCTTCAGACCTGAGCCAAAGTTGTCTTAAAAATTAAATTCAGATTCAAAATTCGAAAGTTCTTCGGTTTAATTAATGAAATGTGACGCTATTCTTTGCTTGATCTTTACGTTTCTGGTTGAAAGCAAGGAAGTTTCATCACCAGTCCTATGTGCCTCAAAAATTCCTACCCTTCATCCTCAGAGTCTGAGAAGATACATACGTCATTTCATGTGTCCAGTTCTTAAGAACCCATCTTGCCAACACTGGATCCTGCAGTTTCTCTCCTATGATGAAGCCAGATGATTCAATACTCATGCAATAACAAGACTAGTTCTTTGGCAGCGATGCATCTGTCTTGATGAATAAGTTCATCTTTGTTCTCGATAACCTCGGCCGTTAGAGCAGTGTGCGGGCGACCAGATTGTGGAACGCTCAACACTTGTCACATGTGAATTTACTCTTCAATATCATCCACTTGGTGTAGTGGTATGCGTTCACTACCATAGGTTCTACTGTGTATGTCTGTGTTTCACACCGTAAGGAAACGGATGACAACTGGTCTTCCTTGGTGCACTGTTCGAGAGGAGCCACCATCTTTAAACAGCTGTCCCGCGACTATATGTGTAACTCCTGGGTGGCATACCTCCTACAGCAAGAATAGATCACACAATATTTAGTACAACATTTTGAATCAACTTGTAAGGTTATTTACTGAACTCTCCTTCGAAGTGTCGATATTTAAAAACAGGCAAAATTATGTCCTTGAGTTAATTATTTCAGAGCAGTACTTCCAGCAACACTTGCAACCAGTACCAGTTTCTTACGCGTTCCTCATGTTTCTGATGCAACATGAGCGTCAGCTTTTAGTAGCGCTTCTTTATGGCTTGTTTTTTTTCATCAGCTTGCTTTTTGGCTTAGCAACAAGGGCTGTGAAACCTCAGCTCCCTTAGTCCGTCTGTAGACAACTTTCAACTCAGG
>JAGDQP010025871.1:14666-26477 GCA_022664845.1 Lepisma saccharinum
AAAGGTATCTGCGAGATGAGTACAAACCCGCTCAGTGAAAGAGCGTTGGCTTAGCATTCGGGAGATCGTGGGTTCAATCCCAGCGGCCGACCATCTTGACTGAGGTTTTTCCTTAGTCACACCAAGCAAATGCCAGGATGGCACCTTCAATATAGGCCCTGTCCGACACCTTCCAACTTCCTTCCCCTCCCCAAACCCGGTCTGAGCCTTTGATGCGTAAAGGCCATAAATAAAATTCAAATTCAACGAGTTCAAACCCGTATAGACAGTTCCGGTTCCAGAGATAGGGGCCAATTTATAACTTACGAACTACTAAGGCTATGGAGGTTGTTGAAGTGTCTTTGGAAAGGTCTCGGTGAGACGAATTCAAACCCGTAGAGATCATACGCATTGCGCGGGCGGTTCCGTAGATGGAGCGGGACATCTATAACTCCAGGAACTATTAGGCGTAGGAAGCTGGTTGAGGTGTCGTTGGGAATTTTGTCGCAGTTTTTTCATCAGAACATTGATAATCCCAATAGGTTGCTTGCTGCTGAGGTCTGGCGGTAGCACGTCTGCACAGTGTACTACTGGGCTCCGACCCATTTGCTTACTTTTTACATTCTCTGTAGCACTGATATTTAATTAGCTAATCATTCCAGACGTTCGCACAACAAAGAATACTGTTCGTTCATCTTACTCGTACAATAATATTGCGCTCCACTTAGGGTGCACCGAACAGAAATGCTACTTACTTACGAAGTATAGTCGAGAAAGTAGTTACAGTTCACACATACGTGGTCACTGGAGATCCCACTAAACCCCACTCGAAGTACCCCCCCACCCCACCCTTCTGCCAACGCTAGTACCAATGTTGAAAAGACTGTTACAAGCCATTTTTCATTACCTCCTGAAGCGCTACCATCGTAGTAGCCTCAAGATCTTCTGCATTCGCAAATCCCTTAAGAAGATTCTTCATGCGTGTTAAGAGGTAGTAATCGACTGTGCCTAGTCAGGGAAATACGAAGGTTGTTGCAAGAGAGTGACATTGTGTTGTGACGAAGTCTGTCACCAGTATCAACCGATGCGCGAGAGCATTATCATGATGCAAAATCCAGGTGCTTCCGTTCTTGAATGTAGGACATTTGCGACGGATAGCTGGCCTACGTGCATACTGTTCCAGCCAACATGCTTCCCCTACCCTCAGGCTCTTCCATCAGTAGGGCATATATGATTCACAGTACGTATTTGACATTCACACACATTTTCTCGGACTTTTTTGACTGTGAAACATCGCTAGAGAGGAACGAAATTAGTCATTGACTTCCATTCACGTATTATGACTTTATACACACTGGATGAGTGCTGTAGGTACAGTAAAGAAAAGTGTACAGAAAGAGTAAACAAAAAGTGTTATTTTGAACTTACAAGGAGGATACACGGTCTGGGAACTTTGGTTTACGAGCAGACTTCGTTGGGTAGTGTGTACTCTTTAGGTATTAATATGATGATGTTAACAGCGAATTGATTATGGAGACACCTAATGGGCTTAAATCATGCGTTTCGTTGGCCACTTTCACCCATTTCAAACCGAGCAGCCATGTCTCAGTGGTAGAGCGTTGGCTTAGCATCATTCCCAGCGGCCGGCCATCCTGACTGAGGATTTTGTAGGATTTTTCCTCAATCATACCAGGCAAATGTTGGGATGGTACCTATAAAAATTGACCCTTGCCGTCTGTCTTCCAACATTCTCTGACATACCCCATCCCGGACTGAGCCTAAGATGCCTAAAGGCCTTAAAATAAATACTGTTTATGTTTTCAGTTTTTTTCTGTCCCACCAGGCGAGTGTCGGGATGGTCATTTAAACCAGGAGAAAGTTCAGTTATTTTCGTACGGAAGTTCTGCTGACCAAGGATAACATTATTCACTTAAAACAGTACTTTACTTCAGATAGCTGTAGATCCAATAAACATTATTGAGTACTTTTTATAAAAGTGGTATTTGAATTTTAAATAATTAGTTTTTCAGTGGGCTAATGTTTTTATACTCACTTTTAAAACAAGCTGAGAACACAGAAATGATAGAGAAAGGAGATTGGTCTCTCTGTAATCCGATCATTTCTTTTTCATCCGCCATCTGAAACCTTCCTGATGTATGATTGCAATTAACCCTGATGGTAGTGATAATAAATAGGCAGGCTATGTAGATTATGGGTGGGGGACAAAGATTAGGTTTATCGTAGTTGGTAAGCCGGAGGAAAAGAGACCGTTCGGAAGACCGAGAGACGTCATTGGGATGACAGTATGAGAAGAGATCTGCGAGAGGTTCATGATGAAAACTGGCTTGATGTTGCCCAGGATAGATTCGATTCCAGTAACGAACGTTTCTTACTGCGGTGATGAACTTGGGTGTTTCGTAAGCCATAGAGCTAGTCACATAGTGATAATACTGATTGTGTTATTGTATTGTATTAATTAATTACTGATTAATTATTCTTTTTATGTTTCCAAACGACCAGTTTAGTTGTACACGAGGGTAAATTGATTCAGTTATGAGATATTATTATTAATAATAATATTAATATTATTATTAATAATATCGCCACCTATATTGTTCTAATGTCTTCATTTTTCTCTTTGAAAGGTTTTGGAGCCTGTGTTGAGGACCTTGGTAAATAATTTCATTACGGAGAGAAATTCGGCTGATGTCATGGCTGTGGGGTAAGTGTCTTGTTAGAGGAGCGAGGGCCAAAGTTTTGAACACAACTCGATCAAGCCCTGCGAGATCTTTAGTGGAAAATAATAGTGCAAACTGTAGTATATCCTCCTAATCCTCGGATTTATGAGAAAAGTACTTTGTGATTCGCTTACGGTTCTTTCTCAGTCTTCGTTTGTTCGTGGTTTTTTTCTTTGTTATACAGGTTGACAATCAAAAATCAGGCAATCAGTATTCCGGTTCGATCATTTTTTTTTTCAGTATGAATGTCGGAGCGCAGTTGTAAATTTAACACGTTGGCGCGCCATTTTCTGGAAGCGTCGTTTGTTTTGACGGCGCTGCACTCTAGAATCAGATGTTTGGTCATGCTTACTGCCGTTTGCGCACAATAGGGTTTACCTGGTACGTATGTTCGTTTTTCCACCGCTGGATGGCAATGCAGGAGTTGAAATTTTGTAAGTAATTTCGCGTTTTTTCTGGCATCTTTTGCTTATTGGTATTAAAAGTCATTTGAAATGAATGTTAATTAAATTTAAAAATTAACTAGTGAAAATAGTAATAAAAAATATAAATTAAAAACTGATTTTTATAAATTCCCAAAGCACCAAATTTAATTTTCAGTTAGTGTCGAATTCTCTTTCTTTAGAGTACTGTACAGATAGTCCTTTTCCGTTAAATATATACAGGGTGTCTGAGACCACCTGTACACCCCTTCTAAAATGAAGGGGATAAGTTCTTATTAAAAATAATGAAATTGAGATAACTGAATCGGGTATTCTCTATGGAGTGGTGATATTTGCAACTTTCGGTGATAACCGGAAGTGACCTATCTAAACCGGAAGTTGAATTTTTCAAATGCAACATGGTAGTTTTTAAATCAAATTCTGATTCTACGTCAAAAATTAAAAAAAAAAAACTTTTGTCTGAAATGTTTTTATTTATAACATACGCTTCCATTGTCCTTAAAATGATTTTCAAAGTGTGTCTGAAAAATACACTAAAACTGCTGAGCAGCACATGCCTTTATTGACCTTGAAATAACTGGAAGAGTCCAAAAGGTAAACTGTAAATACCCAGAGACTTTTACTTTCACTTTCAAAATAATGTTACTGCGAGTGGAGATATTTGCTGCAAAATGCTGATGTTTCACACAAAAGCGTTTGTATTTTATATAGAATCAGAATCAGATATAAAAATTAACATGTCCCATTTAAACGATTCAACTTCCGATCTGGATTGGTCACTTCCGGTCAATACCGAAAGTTGCAGATATCACCATCTGATAGAGAATACCCGATTGAGTTATCTCAATTTCATTATTTGTAATAAGCATTTATCCCCTTCATTTTAGATGGGGTGTACTTGTACGGGTGGTCTCAGACAGACACCCTGTACATATACATAAAAATCCGGCAGTTCTCTGGTCCTGAGATTGCTGGATTTTTTTATTGTCAGCCTGTAGTTAATAATGGTTGAACTTTTAATATTCTTATTCGCGTAAAATATCATAATTTGAGATATGAATTTCTGAGGGGAAAAATGGTGAAATGTCGAAACGTGAGTAGTTTTGGGGCTAGATGCTTCCACATGTTGGGTATCGTTACAAATGATTTAAATATGTTGCACAAAAAATGACGTTAAGACGAGATTGGTATAGCAAATCACAATCGAGCTGTACTTTGTAAAAAAAAAGTATTTGAGGAGATTGATGCTTAAGGACGCAGCTTGGTATGGATACCAATGCTTGTCTGCTGTGCAATATTAGTTTCTTGACAGTGAAATTCTTTATGTGGGAAGAATCTACTTACACTACACTTCTCAACCATATACGTCGTTCAGATACAATCGTTTGAGTACGGCTAAGCCGACACGTCTGACGTCACTTTCTTGAGATATTACGTCGTTTATGACGATGCTTTACAACATTTGGATGACTCATACTGTATACGCATGTTTTGACATTCCTTTACAAAGAAATTTGTTCTTTTTTCGTTCTGAAGAATTATTTCATTTATGACTGTCACCTTTGAAACACCCTTTTTTATGTTTGTGTGGAACTAGGTTGTGAGGGAGAAACAGTACTGATATTACACTCTTCTGAGTTGTCATTTTTCTTTTTATTTCTGATAAGGAGACCGTCAAGGGGATCATATCGAAACCTACTTTAAAATTTTGCTAGGAGAATCTACGTCCTATACAGAGGTACAAAATAATAATAATAATAAAAAGCTGCCCATGTTAACTGCAAGATACGGAGATAGGGGCTGGAATATTGGTACGAAGTGTACAAAAAGTGTATTTTTTTTTATGATTCAGTCAACAGAAGTCACTTCTGCTTCACTTCCGTCCTGTAAGGATACACTACCGAGTTGTAGCGTCACTTCCCGCACCTCATCAGGGTCGTATTTAGGGGGTCTGAACCTCCCGAGATTCATTTATTTTTGTAAAATAGGCAAAATTATATGTATTTTATAAACAAAAATTAATTTCGGCAAGGGGGTCCCTGGCGAGGTGTACTACGGTGTGGGAGGTGACGTGCAGGACGAAAGTGAAGCAGTTGTTCATTGAAACATAAAAAGAATACGCTTTTTTGTGCACTTGGCACCATTATTCCAGCCCCTATCTCGGTACCTTGCATGTAAAATGGGCAGCTTTTTTTTATATATATATATATATATTTTCTCTATAAGACGTAGATTCTCCAAGCAAAATTTTAGGGTAGGTTTCGATAAGATCTCATTGACGGTCTCCTTGCGAGACTAAGTATGGCTTTTTATTTTATGTTTTTCTTTTTTGTTTGTCTTTTTTTTTTCTGGTTGTTATGTCGACTCCAAAGGCATGCTTCCGGGTTACAAACCTTATAGAATATTTGTGCAAGTAGTAACATTATTAACATTGTTACGTACCGCGTGCGGTCTTAAATAGCATTCCAAATTGCTGCTTCCAAGTTGATAGCCTGGTTCAGTCGATAAGAGTGTCGGCTTGCTATCTGGGGACCCGTGTTCGAACCCAGGTGGGCTCGTAATATCACAGAATATTTCTAAATCCTCATTCATTATATTAACATATGTTTTCTTGCACTTTTTTTTCGTATTTTCAACATTTGCGTGTACCTAGCTTGCTACCTATTTTCTGTAATGAACGAAGAAAGCTCTCTCGTATTTTCAAATCTTCATTTACTATTTAAAGATCGTTGGGGAAAATATGCTTCCTCCTATGTTATACCGTTTGGATGGCTCAAATTCAAACTCTAGTGTGGTTCTGATCCCACATAAGTAGCAGGGCCTGTCCGTAAAAGATACCTGTTCGATTAGGACGAAAATCATAGATCAAAACTGTGCTAGGGAGGCTTCGTAAAAGTCACTATCTGTCTCATCATCCTCGCACACTACGTCTGAAATGGTGAATTACAGTACTTGGCTACAGGGTTGCTAATTTTGAATACGTAGATACGATTATGAGACTTAATTCATCGTTAATTGCTGAGTTCTTTAAAAAAAGGTGATAATTATATCTAAGAAACTTAAACTGAAGTTGCTAATTGGGTTATAGTTAAGGACATACACTCAAGAAGATAAATAAAGAGTGCTAAAACGAAATCCTTGTACCCTATGTACAGTTGCGCAAATCGATATTGCAGGTACAGTATTCAAGGAATAGCATAAATGGAGATTTCGGAAGTTAATAGTACTCTTGTACGTGTTTCATAAAAACATAAATTATCGGAATAAAAATTAGCTACTCACCTCAACTTATTATATTTACTGTTCATATGTCCTTTTTTGCACTTTCCCTCGTATGTGTATCGAATCTCGGTCATGTGAAAGCAAACGTACATATTTAGACTCCACAGTATTTTCTGCTTTTTCAATCAGTTTTAGCTCGTTACCGAAATAATCAAGAGTTCGAAAAATATTAACAGTCGTTACTTCCACAACTGTTTTTGTACCTTTCTGCTATCAAATTTACTGTTTGTTTAGACTTGCTCTCCGCCGTTGCTATGGTAACCAACCCGATGTGGCGTCAAGACTTTAGGTCTCAAGATTGTTTTAACTGTTATAAAAGTTACTGTAATTGAACTATTGTTGTCTTGACTTTAGGTTCCTATAATATGAACTGATGAATTTTACTCGTATTTGTATTCCTATTTTCGGGTATGATTCCCTGTCTACATAAAAACAATATTACGTAGTACAAACAAATGAAAAGATTGAAGTTTCCAATTATAGGAGCTTTTCCTCTTTAAGTTATCATTTGGGAGTAGGCAGAAGATCCTGTGTCATCTCCCGGTGCAGGACCGTTGCACTTTGAGAATCGCTTTATTTGGGCGGTACATCCTTCTGTTGTCGGCAGGAAGACGTGTCGAAGAACTCCGAAGACACTTGAAGGCACTCTGAGATCAGCATCGTCACTCGATCACAAGATTATTGCAAAAGAAATAACGACCATAGATTCATTTCAATGTACTGGTATTATTTTAGCTTGATTTGTGCTCTAAGATTTCTTCTGTGACGGCACATTCACCAGTAATTTCTTTCTTTCAGACTGAATGCAGTACGTGAAATTTGCAACCGATGTCCTTTGGTAATGAACGAGGACCTGCTGCGTGATCTCGTTCAATACAAAAATTACAAGGACCGAAGTGTAATGATGGCAGCTCGCTCTCTTATTCACCTGTACAGAGTTTCCAATCCAAACTTGCTGCATAGAAAAGATAGGGTAGGTATTAAGTTACATTTTGGAGAGGAAGTAATGAGTGTTTTACGTGCAAAAATGAAATATTTGGTTGAATAGAACAAGTTGTCTTCATTTAAATTTGTTTTGACCATTCTTTGGTCTCAGTAGTCACCGTTGACCACTTCATAACGCGTCAGTAAAAGTAAGTAAGCTGCATAGAAACTAGAACTCTCTAGTCATAGAATTGCACGATATTTTGCAGGGTTCACATGCATCCTGGAAAACTCCTGGAGTTTTTGGTCTTTGATGATGATGATTATTATTATAAACGTCGTATAAAGTCGAATATTCTCCGAAAAAGTGATGAGAAACAAAAGGAAGAAATCCCTAGATTTGGACAAGGATCTTGTTGCAAAAGGAAGTAAATATGCTGTAAAAATGCCAATAAAAGTATCCTCTCTCTAAACTGTATACGAATCAGTTAGCTGCTTTGCTTCACAAGAATTTATTCTCTTAGGAAGATTTTTATTGGTAAATCTTTTCTTTAATAAGCTAGTCTGTCTTTTTTTTTTCCCGCATAAAATGTTATCTGTCTCAATTTGATTTTGTTCATTTAGGAAATTTAAAGTAAATCGTAAACGTGCTTTTTTTTTTTCTTAAACTACACAAACAGAACTTGTGGTGGTTGTGAGGGAGTGGGGAAGGCCACTTAAAAAGTTGTTTCAATAGTTATTACAATCACTAACTGTGATTAAGCATTTCTAATTATATGTTTAGGCACATGTATGGAAAAAAAAAATGTTAAATACATCTGGGGAAAATACCTGCATTTTAAATTAAACAAAAGCGTGGGAATCATGTATTTCAGTGTTGTTATTTTTTTCTTTCAAAGTGCAAGAAAGTACAAAGACTTGGATTTGTAGAGTACAATCATAGGGGGTTTCCAGGTACCATCCCAACATGTGCATGGCGAAATAGAAGAAAACTTTGGAAAATCTCAGTGAGAACGTTGGGCTCTTCTAGTTTCGAAACTGCACTTTTTTTTTTCGTAAACGAAATTTGAATAAAATCAGTTTTCATCTGTGTGTTGTGAGGAATTCATTTTTCAAATATTTTCTATCCTTTCGAAACACACTGTAACTATTAAAAAAAAATGATGTAAGTGATCTGTACGAATCTAGGGAATCTTACTGGAAAAGAAATTGTTTGATATTACTGGTTGTTATTGATGCTTACAGAGCTAACAAAGTGCGTAACGCCAACAGACATCTCTGAAGTATAGCAGGAATCGTTTATTGGAGCATAATTTCAAGTGAAAAAGTACGGTGTTCCAGTGCTTCCTCGTTCTAGTTATTTATTGACGTGTATGTACATTTAAATTACTTTTTAAATATGATTTTAAAAAGATTTATGTTATATTTCTAAATAATATGTATAAATTCAATTAATTTCATGTGCAGCTATTGTACATAGTTAGGTGTCTGTGAAGGTGAAATCCACTTTTGTGAATTACGTATAATATCTTTTTTTTTGCTTTTCTTTTAGGGTAGACCCACGGAAGCAACTATTGAATTGAAATTGAAGCAGTATGGTGAAATCGATGCCAAAAGCTACATTCCTGGTGCGGAAGTTCTTGCTGGAAAAAACAGAAACCAGGAGAAAGTGGTAAGTGTCTCTGTTTTACATTCCCGGGTTAAATCACAAGCCTGTAAACCTTCATTTTTCCCCTTTAAAAATAGGTATTGTCTTTTAACTTCCAGATGAGTTATTTAAGTGTTATGTTGGCAACAGTAATCGGGACTGGACCGCGGTGGCTCAGTTGGTAGAGCGCTCATCTATGGTGCTAGGGTCCTCGGATCGATTCCTGCATGTGAGCTTTGTGTTGGACAAACACTGTGTGCATAGGTTTACTCGCGGTGCTCCCGTTTCCTCCCACTTTCTTCATTCCACCAATTCATCCCATCATCATCCATCCTTCCTAAGCCAAGTTGTCTAGGAGCCTAGTCCTATATGTCCTGAGTCAAGTATAAACGTAGTATCATAATATGCACTGGCGTAGTTTCGAAAAAAATCCTCCAACTGGTATCTCGAAGTATTTTTTATATATAGTATAGTGGAAAAAAATGGGCGTCATTCTTTTTTTTTTTTGCGTCATTGCTGCCTTCGTAATTGTAGTACAATAGTAAATGACACCTAGTCTATGGACCACACAATGAAATGGTGTATGATTATAGGACATAACTCCGATAGGAATAGGGGAAAACGCGCTAAATGGATTTTTAAAAATCCCATTTCCTAGTAGTTTCGTCTTTATCTATACCGTAATAACTTGGTGAAAAAAAATATTATCTCGAAATCCACCAAGCGCACATAGATACGCGGCATAGCGCCATAGATACGTAAGATTAATCTTGATTTCACAGATTGATTTTTTTAAGATTCATTTTGTAGCATAATTTTTTTTTCCTTGATTTTGTTTTTCATTTTTTCTTTTACTAATAACAACGATCTAAATATTGTTTTAGGAAGAAGAAGTGGATGACGGCGCCGACAGTGACAGTAGTGGAGAGTGGGTAGATATTTCGCATTCGTCTGATGATGAAGGAATTGAAGATGATGGCGATGATAATGGCAGTATAGATGAAGAGGAGGATAATCAAAGTGGTGATGAAAGTGACAATGAAGAAGAAGAAGAAGAAGAAATGGACAGCAGCAAACAAGAGGTATGTTGTTCAGAAATGCCAAACAATAATAGTAAATGTGATGAATAAATAAACTGTTAAATTTACTGAACCTTATAAGACATTTTACGTACCATGCTATATTACGTTTCGTATTTGAAAAACCTGATTAACTTTTAGATTGATTATTTGAAGAACTTCTGATAGCTTTATGTATGGACTTTCCATCAGTATAAGGCTAGAGGCTGGTAAGTCATACTCTTCGTTATCTGTGGGAGAAGGTAGTGTTAGGTCTTATTTCAGAGTACCATCGTGGGATTTGAATCCAGGTCATTTACGAAGCAACGCCTGAACTGTCACACTATTGAGTTTTCTTTCTTCACAAGCTTTGGAAGAATTTCAGTGTAGTGAAGAAAATGTCGGGAAACTTTTTTTTTTTTGTCGTCAAGGCTTTCCACCATCACTTTCCAAACTCCATAGTTTATGGGTTACGGTCGTTTACTAAGGCGGTGCGACTGAGATTTTCCGTGGACTTCCACAGCCCCACCCGGTGAACGTCAGGATGGTGCTTTCAGTATAGACTCTGACTTACCTGCCCCATCATTTTTCCACGGCTATAAAAAAGTGTAATACGTGACGGGATGTAAATCTTAGACGCTGCAAAGACCTAAGATGTAGTTGTAAAGTTTCTTCCCATTCTCATTACAGCCGAATTAGTTATAAGTTCTTATTTTTATATGATGGCTATTCAATAAATGAGTTAAAACCTGTCATGTGAATGTACAGAATGCCCCAAGAGTCATACCGTCCCCTGTTTCATAGTACGTAATTATTAAACTAGAACACATACAGACATACTCTGTAGATTGAGAAGTCTTTTTTAAGACATTAACCAACAAAACATCAATGATCGTTCAGGTAAGTTTGTGAGAATGTTACCAAAGTCCGATCATTTTGTTGCAAACTGGGTATATTCCTGCACAAAAGCAATGCATATAATGACTGCTTAATCGCTTTTAGAAAGTAAGTCGCTGTTATGGTACCCGATGCCTCCACCATGTCATCCTGACGGGTTGACTTATTAACTGTGTTGTAGATTGAATGTGAAATATGTAGTAGAGCTTTATTGTATGAAGAGCTCTGTTTCAGGTACTATCACGGAGTTCTCCTGGTGAATTAGTACTTACGCCTAAATAATGTGAGAAATACCAGATATCGGGAGTCGTAGCTTTGCCAGGATGTTTGGAAAGGAAACAAGAATTTCGTTTCGTTGGTTCGCTAATTTAAAGACTAGTTGCCTAAAAGATTATAAACTTGGTGCAGGGGTAGATAGATGAATTGTCTTCGATTTTGTACCACTGGATGAATAAAATAAATATGTTGCGTTTTGTACTTCTGGATAGATTCAGTAAGTGTGTTGAAAAGTCTCATCAGGGTACCTACAGGTCATAAAAGTCATGAAATTGAGTTATTGCTCATGAAAAAGTAATGAAATTGAGTCATTTGTCATGAAAAGCAATGAAATTGAGTCATTCGTCATGAAAAAGTAATGAAATTGAGTCATTCATCATGCAAAAGTAATGAAATTGAGTCTCGTCATGAAAAAGTAATGAAATTGAGTCAGTCGTCATGAAAAATCTTATTATTGAGTTTCAGGTCATGAATTATGTCAGATAAACCTTGTAATTTTTAGCTATTTTTAGTGGCACATTTGCCATTTTTCCCAAATGTGCAGAAAAATGTTCTCATACATTTGA
>JAGDQP010025872.1:0-17621 GCA_022664845.1 Lepisma saccharinum
AATACGCAAAATTCAACAAGCTTTCTTCGACGATGCCATAGGGAGTACACAAATAAAATAATGGTGCAATTAGTTCAAAAGTCGCCGTACGTGGAGGGCAAAATCAAAATGATGCTGATTCTGTTCTTTGACTACCATGGCATTGTGTACCACGAATACGTGCTAGAAGGACGAACAGTTACGAAGAAGTATTTTCTCGACTTTCTTCGTCGCCTACGTAATACAGTTCGTCGCAAGAGATCAGGCCTGTGGACTTCACAAAACTGGCACCTGCATCGGGATAACAACCCAGTCAATTCCCGATCTTTATCCGATTTTTCCTGACAACGAACGATATTCCTGTCGTTCGCCAAGCTCCATACTCCCCAAACATTGCTCCTTGTGACTTCTGACTTTCCCCGAAAGTCAAATCGACACTCAAAGGTACTCGCTTCGACATCCGAGAGAACTACATGCACAATCCTAGGGCGGCATTGACAACAGTTCAGAAAGAGGCGTTCCTGGCATGATTCCAGCAATGGCAGAATTTTTGACTTTAGTGTGGGGAAGCTGAAGGTTCCTATATCAAAGGTAATTGTGAATTAAAACACCAGAAGTGTAGCTGTATTTTATTGGTTATAGTCGGATACTCTTCAGACAGGCCTTGTACCTCTTCGTTGTTAAGTTCTTGTCAACTGTCATATATTTTTAATATTCCTTCAAATTACTTGTATTTAGCGTGTTCAATACAGTGAGTGCGCTGCTGCTTTTCCGACTGGTTAATGCTCTTGCTTTCGTGGTGAATGGTCTCAGGTACAATTTCCGGAGCAGATTCCCCAATTTCTACGCTGACCCAGTGCCGTGACGCCCAATGGAAAACTATCGAGTGTCAGATAAATCGATAACGGTATTTCATTGCGCACCATATGATATCCTCTTTGAACTAAAATATCCTAATAGGTCAAGATCTTATGTAAGCTTTCCAGCTAAAGAGTTTAATTTTAGTTTGCTTCTAGTTCAATGTGCTGGGTTTGCCTAAGTACTAATTTATAAAGATTTTTTTGTCTTAGTGTGCAGTTTCCCGGTATGTTCTACGTTTCAGTAGCAAGCAAACAAAAAAAATGAATAAATGAAAAGAACAAACTATTTGTCAATCGTAAGAGTTGAACGTCTACGTTACGATCATGATAAAGAAACCCAATTAATAAAACCTGCTAATACATTTGTTAACCAGTAACTAATTCTTCCTTAATATACGCATATAAAATGTAATTAGACTTATTTTTCTCCTCTTACACAATTTTTTGGCGAATGCTTTCTTTTGTTTAAAGTTGTAGAAACTTCAAGAGAAGGAAAGAACACTGAAAGAAGGGAGAAAGAATTAAAGCGAGGAAAGAAAAACAGAGAAGCTAACCTGACCGAGAAGGCAAGCAGTCACATCCATCATGGTTAAAGCATTGCCTCAGGTCTATTTGTGTAGCAAGGGGCGGACTGTGCAACTTTTTTCAAAAAAGAAAACGGGGCCGGTGCAAGTTAAGACAGTGACATATTGGTCGCTTTATCTTGGCCAAAACACCTGAAATTTAATTGCGTGGTCTTCTTCTTCCGGATGTTACCTACCTAAAAAAAAAACAATATGCATATTCATATGAAAAGTAAGTCAGTGTGTGTCAGGTAACTTTCTGCTTTAATTCCGTTTTCTACTCGGTTTTAAAATAAAAGGTTTCATAAAACTATATGTAATTACTGCTTCAACAAGAAAAGTGTTTAATTATATATGTCACATGGATTGGTTTAGTGTATTTAACCCGTCAGGTATAATTAAAGAGGAAAAAACACGTCTCTATATATGATATATGCAAGGTGTTTTACTTTATCCTTAATTATTAATATTCAAATGTTAAAAGAAATAAAATATTCTTGTGTCTCACGTCAAAGACTGAAGGTTAATTGTATTTAAAAGAAAAGCTTCTCTATAGTGCCTAACGTTTGCTTTCTAAAGAAATATGAAATTATAATAAATGTTTCAGGAATTTTGTCTTAAATTTCCAGAGTATATTTGTATTCTGTGTTCTTTTAATTTCATTAGAAGTAAGTTTAGTTACTGATTCTTCTCTGACTTGAAAAATTGATAATTATGCCTTCTACACCCATAGACTTGTACACAGTTTTTCTAGTTGCTTGGCATTTTTCAACTTCTACATCTATTTTGGCATCAGTAGCATTCAATTTCGAACCAGCAACTAGAATTTCAAGCAGTCATGTTTTTCTGATTTCAGTGTTTAGTACAATGGCGACAAAATACATTTTATTTTACTGAATTACTTTGACATTCCACTGAATTTGAGACTCTGGATTTGCCACCAAACTTCCCGAATTCCTGGGACTTCATCGTCTCACAGGAAACACTTTTCTTCAGTGGGTGGGTTTGAGAGCCTTGTGAATTGTTGGCAGAGATGTGTTACTACAAATGGAGACTATATTGAATTATGCAGATACCTTATGTTTATTCCACTCCAAAACTCAGTAGTAGTGTGAGATAGTAAAAGGACAATTTATTTCCAACCAAACTGGTGTATATCATATCCAATAAATGTATCTATTTTATGGACAACCATTACATATGTCCCCATGGGCATATTTAATGTGCTGTTAACTCTTACATCATGTATTTAAGAAAATAATCATAATATTTTATATTATGGGCATAGTTAAAAATATGAAAGCTTGGTGATCACAGTTTGATCGACGTAAGGTTAACTTAAATTTACCAAAGGTTACTGTACTATCCTAACCAATCATAGTCATTAACATATCTTACTCACTGTCTTACAAATGTTCCGAATGAAATCATCTTCATTGTGAACATTCAAGGAACATGTGCAAATGGATAATTGGATATACACTAATGCGTCAGTTCCAAAATGTCCCAAAATCCTGGTATGATAAATAAACTCCGTTATTCAAACAACATATGAAACTGCATATTACTAG
Source organism: Lepisma saccharinum (assembly GCA_022664845.1). Lineage (NCBI taxonomy): Eukaryota > Metazoa > Arthropoda > Insecta > Zygentoma > Lepismatidae > Lepisma > Lepisma saccharinum. The sequence goes on from JAGDQP010025872.1 coordinate 2,974, forward strand.
GTAAATTTATCCATTATTTTGTTATCATAAATTGAATGTAGCTAGTTTGTTCCAACTATAATTTTTATAACTATTTCTTTGTCTCTTTCAGTTCTGTCATCCTTTTTTTTTTTTTCAATCTAGTGATTATATGTTTGAGTTTCGTCTGTACATCGTAAAATGTATAATAATATGGTTTTAAAGTGCATGTTTTTACGCAAAAATAATTTCAGATAATGTATGATAATTAGTTTCCTTAACCTTATAATGAATTCTTATTTACTTAACCTATTTAAAATGAAACTTCATAACTTACATTAAACTTCAAACTGCAAAACAACCGTAGATTTTAAAAATTATTCATAAAATAAAACATTACCCATAAAATAACCACAAACTACTCCAAGCTTAACTTGTATTATTTTTACTTTGTTCAAGTTTGAATTTGATTTATGGGCTTTAGGAATTTCAGGCCCAGGCAGTACTTTGGCTCGAGGTAAAGTATTCATCATAACTTGGAATAACTCGTTCTAATTCATGCTATCAATAAAATAGCACTTTTATAAAGGTTTATCATCCAAAATCCATGTAAGGATTCTTCTCGACACTTCTAGATTTTATGTGCTCTTTAGATTTTAAGGTAGGTTTACTTTTCCTGGGCAATGCTAACAAAAATCGCCTCAAATTTAGCTTTCTATAAAATTTAACTCCGTATTCTTATCTCTCTGATTTTACTGTTTTAGCTAACCCATATAAAACAATATTTCAATTACTTACTTAGTTACAAGAAGCGCGTTTAAGATATGTTTGAATTTGAATTAATTTATGGTCATTAGGCAATTTTAGAGTCAAGACATTTTAAAAGATGCATTCCCATTTTTACAAAAGTATTATTGGGCAATAACTTTGTAATGAATGTACGTTCTTAAAATGATCCCGTCTAATGAGGTTCTCTGTAATTATTCAGTAAATGTAAAAACAAACTCAAAATAATGTGATCTTTTTACAGCTACAAAAGACAATAGGTTTTATCAAACGGTGTAACATTCGTTTCAGCATTATATTCATCCTATTTAGCACTAAGCATGTATGACTTGTGTTGCTGAATCAATTTTCTTAGTCTAGTAATAAATGAGGAGTGGAGTGGAAGAACAGTTTAACCCGGGTTAAGCCTTTTTTTCGTTTCGTGGCCTATTAGCTGTATTAGACCTCCACATATAAGAATATATGAATACTATATGATTTGTACACCCGTTGGTGCAGGTTCCAGAGGTTTTCCGTTACCTTACCCTTCCTCCTATGGAGTGTAGAACCGAGAAACTAGGATAGCCATTGCTAATTAATTGAAAGGAAGGATTTTTATATTTTCTCACTTGAAGGTAGTGAACCCGCCAAACTGCATTGTGGTGTGGGTTGTTCGATCTGTAGGAATATATACGATAATCTTGGTATATTAACTTATTGAACCGACACCCCCCTTTACCCCTTTTCGGGAATGCCAACCTTTTAAAGCGGCAGTTAATCCTTCTAGGTTGTAAAAAAATTATGTGACAAATTTCGCTCGAATACGTCAAGGGGTGTGAGAATTGTATAGCGTTTAAATAAACAAACACACAAACACCCTGACATTGAGTTTTATAGAAGTACAAACAAAGAACAGTAGATTACAAGAGGGTGATAGAAACAAACGTTAACGCACAAATTATTCGTCCGTAGAATTGCTACTAATCCAAAGGTCTGTAGATACTTCGAACGGTGTTGAAGTCTTTCCAGAACTTCAATTTTATTGTCTGGCAACACTGACAACTGGTTGAAGATTGTCATAGTTGCTTTTTAGGTCGTCGAAGAGTATTTATGTCAATTTGTTGGGGATATGTGGAACGGTATAGAGTTCTTCCAGAAATTTTGAAAAACTCAATTTGCAATTAAGTTTGGCAACACTGACAACTTGAGCACATGGAGAAGTACTGTTCCCTAACGTCATGTTTTTTTTTGGGGGGGTAGGGGTAGAAGAATAATCTTGCAAACTTTGGTGCAGATCCGTTTAACAATATAGAAGCCATTGTGATATTTTATTTTATCATAAGGAGGCAATATTGACAACTGGAGGTGCTTGGGGATGTAGAAACCCTGACAGTCGTTTTTTCTGGGATGTCCAGGAACATTCGTTTCAAGTTTCGTGCTGATACGCCGTACAAATATTCCTTTTATGGAAAAACAGCTTAACTTCCGCGATAAATTATTTTATTAACTCAGAGATTAATATAGCTTCCCTGTGATTCATGCAATGCCTTCCTAGGGATATTAGTAATATATTTCCATATTATGTCAAAACAGAAAATCAGGTCGACCTGAGCCAAAGTTGCCTAAAGGACTTAAAAGTTAAATTTGAAATTCAGAAAATCAGGTATAATCATGTGTAAGACTTTCGAATTCGTATTTCTTTGAACTGCATTTTTCGAGTTAAGCCGTTCTTCTAGAAAACCTTTAAATTTGCGTATTTTTTTCAGTTCTGCATCAAGGATTAATTAATTATTACTATGCGATAAATGAATGCAACTAATATTTCAATTTAATTTTAATGAAAACAAACAGTTAAATGCAAATGGGCAAATGGAGCAGAAGCTTGTCCCCCTTTTCCATCATCTCATTTCTCATTCCCAAGAAAATCCAGGTGTGATGGCTGACATCTATAAATACATAGAAATTTGCACAGCAGAAAGTCTATAGAGTTCATTTACACCTTCGCGGCAGTAGAGTTGGCATACCAATGGAAAGACTTCGTACGGGTCTACACTCTGCCGTATATTCATGTGTATGAACGTATGTGATCCTATTTCGCTAAGAATACACACGCTTTTCTCCTTGCCCGTTCTTCTCTTTCTCTCTCTCTTTCTTCTACCTTTTTCCTCTGTCCTTTTCTTGTTTTGTCCATCTACTCTTTCAGTTTCTCCTTCTGTCTTTCCCCTTCTCCTTTCGTTCGTCCGTCTTTCCCTTTCTTTCTTCTAACTTCACTCCCTCTCTACATTTTTCTCCTTCTTTCTCTCTCTTGAATTTCCATTAATCCTTCCTTCTCTCTTTATCTCCTTCTCCCTATTCCTCCTTGTCTTTCCTCTTTCTCTCTCTTTTATCATCCTTATCTCCTTTCCTCATTTTTCCTTTTCCTCATTCTCTTTGTTTTTCCCCTTCCCACCATTCCTCCTTTATTCTATTCGCCTACATCTAATTTCAATTGTAATATAATTTAGCACGGTTTCAATGATTTTAAAGTGACAACGCCGTGGTCTCAATAAGAAAAATAGATAAGAATTTATGTTTCTTAAAAATACATTTTTTTTCACATTACTTCATTCATTTAGCAAGGGAAAATGAAACGTTATTTCCTCGTACACAGCGTAATGAACCCATATGTTTCAGGAAGCAGTGACATCTTTCGATTTATTTTCAAAAGGCCTATTTCGCATTCAGTCCCAAAGTTACACTTGCAGGAGAAGGTGTCCCTGCATAGTTGCATATATTTTAAATCATAAGCCTATAATATTTTATGTGAATTAACTCAATAGGAGAGGTTAATAATATTTAGAAGAAATAATAAAGACCCGAGGTTAGAACCTTGAGGAACAGCGTTGAAGCAAATGATTTTAATTTGTGTTCTTTATATAGAATCTACTGCTTCCTATTTCTTACATATGATGCAAAGAGTTTTATCAACGGAACAAAACTTTAAAATGTGAAAGCTTTTGATCCCTTTTGAAATAGTATATCATGGTCAACAGTGTCAAATGCCCAAATAAAGTGCATGTAAAAGTACCCTCTGATACCAAGTTAAAGTGCTGTTAGATCCGTAAGAGTTGCTAACTTTCATGTAATAGATCTATTTGGAATGCAACTTTGTTGATAAGAAGAGATAGCTGATTTTACGTAATTAAGAATCCATCAATGTGCTACGTGCTGGAATATTTTTGAAAACAAGGCCAAAAGTTTGTTAAACTTCTGGTGCTGTTACAATTGGAACACTGGCAAACCACTGACATTTTCAATTTTTAAGGAACTACAGAAGTGTGCTAGGAGAAGTAAATAAAATATGAAAATAGTACTTGAAAATATCTGAACATCCTTTTTCTATGTAATCAGGACCAGAAGTATTTTTCGTCTAGCACTTCAAAGCACATCTCTAATTAAGAATTGTTGACCCATTCCTGTGGCCTGTTGACTACGTTTCAGTATTGAAGAAGCAGAAGAGGAATGAATTCTGCTCTACCGGTCATAATGACTTATCTTCGCCAGAACTTTCTCACTCCCAACAGGTGAATTTCAGGATATTATCAACATAGAATATAATTCCAGGCCACTACTTTTCCCACCTCTTTTCTAGGAAGATGTGGTTAGGCGATAGATGCCTACTAATAGGGATGAACTAAATGTAAATATTAATTATATTAATATTAACCATCCTCCTTCTGAAACTTACATACATCATTCTTTTAATGTCTTTCGCTATTTCAAATATATGAAATGTGAATATTTGACCTAAATTGAATCGGCAGTTTGAAGAAAGCAATAAACGCCAAAAATGTGAAAATCTACTTTATGCCGAATTTGATATCTGGAAGGGATGGCGCATCTATACAATACATAAAGAAAGCAAAAAAACATTAGTAAAGCCTTCAAAAATAGGTTCGAAATAGAGATTGGCAAAACTAGCGTAGCAGCTATTTTTCACTACTACATGGGATAAATTGCTATGACTGCTACAACCGATGAAAAATAGCAGTAACTGGCTGAGCTGCTATTTTTCTCCGAAGCTTGTTAATGGTAAAACAGATTGTTTCCTGTTTTCTAAACAAACAGAACTGCTGGGAGAACGGAACAAAATGGCAGAGACTTGTCTGCAGAGAGGACAACTATTTCGTGTGAACACTACGGAATTAGTAGCGTCTATTACCCGTGTACGGAATTGATATAAAGAGCTCTCAGAAAAAACTGGGTAATAGTTGGCTACGTGGAGTAATGGATGAGGCGTTAGAGTTGTAATGCAGTGGTTCCGGGTTCGATACCAGTTCATCGCATAATTTTATTTTTAAAGTTGTTTATATTTTAAATAGGCTATTTTGAAATGTTATTGTTTAATTTGTTTTATAACTTTACTTGCATTTAACGTTTCTTGTAATATTTTCCGTTTAGTCTGATTCTGTAGTCCAATTCACATTTAATAAAATTGTAAAAAAATGGGTAAGGTATTGAACTTGGGATTCAGTCGTCCCGGGTTCGGTACGCCTTCACCTAAAGTTTTATTTTTAAGAGAAATTCCTTTTTATTTTGTAATTTCGAAGGAAAGCTCTGGTCTTGTGATTATACATTTTTCTTCCTTTGAGGCAGTGAAAACAGTACGCACATTAAAAAATCCATAAAATTCACATAGTTTAGAAAAAATGAACCGGCAGTTTGAAGAAGTGAACAAGTGCTATAAAATCGAAATTAGTTTTTTACCTAAATTTATACGCGCTTATCATAAGGTAGAAGAAAAGAACGATAGCTAGTTATAGAATGATTTATCTGGCCTTGGAAATATTAGTCAGTTTGAAGAAGGGAACAAGGCCACTAGGGTCTCAAAACAAGAAGTCCTATATTCGAATGTCTGAGAAAACACGATTCAGTCGTGTGCGCAATAAAAGAGAACACCATACCGACTTTACCAAACTTCTACGTGGCCTTGGTCACTAATTTTATTAAATTTCCTAATGCGTTTATATAATAATAATAATAAATCATAGCCATATTCAATCCACTACTGGATGAGGCGTCTCCCCGAAGGAAGGAGTTGGTCTACTGATCCCACGCTGTCCAGACGGGTTGGGAGAGGAGAGCCGAAGCTCTAGTTGTGATCGCCACTGTATTTTATGCACAGGAGCTCCCCAATTGTCCTCACGATGCTGGGTCCACACCGGGAATCGAACCTGAGACAGCTCGCGCTGAAGTCGAGCGAGCTACCGACTAGGCTACGCAGGAGCTCAATGCGTTTATATATATATATATATGAAAAGAGAAACTTTTTTTTTTCTTAAAAAAGACAAAGAAAATCACACTATGATTCGATCTTGGGTTCTCCGTATTAGCTTTCCGACCAATCCACTAAATTGATAATTCCAAACTGTCTGCTTGTCAGTCTCATTTACGATGGAGTAATGCGCCTGTGCGAGAATGATTCCACCTTAATAGGAGTTCCTTGTATTTAAGACACTACTACAGGGTGTGACTAGCGACAGGAAGAGTGCATTGTGAAAACACGAGTTAATCGTGCGTGCAATAAAAAAACAGTACCTGACTTATCTAACCTCTACATGCGTTTGTTTACTAATCTTATTAAATTTTCTATTCGTTTATACATATAATAAAAGAGAAACGTTATTTTCATTAAGAAAAAAAAAACTACACCAGGTTTCGATCCAGGGTTACTTGCATTTGCTTTCGAACATGCTATCAATACGCTAAATTGCCAACTGGATGCAGTTGTTTGGAAGTACTATTTACTGTTAAGGAGTAATGCGCCTGCGCGAGGGCAGCCATTTTGGCAACTTCCGGAGCACACTTGGAAACATTTCCGGTACGCCACAGAACTTTTGCCTAAACAGAACTTTTGAGTAAACAGTACTTTTGCGTATGCCCACCGCTAACAGGGGGCTGTGCCCCCCACCCCCGCGCCCGACGCCGCCCAGCTCCCTTCGGAAGCACCCTGACCCTCCCCCCTTGCACAGCCCTGGTGGGTTTATATATATCCTAGTTTTTAGTGGCATCTTTTAAAATTGTAAATCACAAACTTTTATTAAATTTCATTTTGTGTATTTACATAAAAAATGAAAAAACTTTAGTTTTCTTTTAAACAAAATATGTAAATAGCCAACGCCAGGGTTTGAACCCTGGACCTTTAAATCAGCTTTCCAACGTCTTGACCACAAGACCAAACTGCAGCTGCCGGGTTGAGCGCTTCTCTCTGTTACTTATCGTTCAGGATAAGCGAGAGTGTTCTTTCTATTCCTAAGGGAAATGTTTCACTCGGCTGCCCAGCCCTGCGAGAAGAGCTAAAAAAAATCTTGCCTTCCTGTCGCTAGTCGCAAGTTATACTAATTCAGAATGAAACTACTATACGCTTCACCCTATACACCGCTTTATACTTTCCTGATTTAATTGTGTTTTGATATACTGTTTCTTCTCCATCAGTAAATCCAAGCTCCAATAATTACATAGAATAGTTTTACAACATTTTTGGTAGGACTACCTTTGTCCATATCTCTACTGCACACGTAACAGGATACAGGTAAGTAGGTTAATCTAAAATATTGTTTTAAACTTCTTTTTCACAGACGGGAATAACTAACTCGCATTTAGATACGTTTTCATATACTGATATTTTTAACTGCTATTGTTAACAGATGTTTATATATAGCAACTTTTGCTATCACTGTTACGGAATAAAAGCAGTTTTGCACATTTGTAGGGCGAAATTTCTGTCAGTGGGTAGACGGGAAAAAAATAATTTATTACATAGGCCCCCTACTTGTAACTTTCGAGTTCATTGTACATACATTTCTTGTCAATAACATTCATTTGAAGGTTTCTATTGCGTTTTGCTTCATTTTCTGGTCGATTTTTCCATTCTTACGTCTCAGCACTTAAAAATGTGCAGACGTTTTTCCATAAGTTTGAAGAAGGAAACAAATCCACCAACTTTTTTTAACTCTACAGGAAAAAATACAATACTTGTAAACTGTCTGAGCAGTACGAAAGTATCAGAAGACCGTTTTGAATATTCAGTAGCAATATTGTTTCCTTTCAATAAATAATAAACATATTATACAGTTTTTTTTAATTTCCCACAAAACAGCTTTTTGGATTTGTTTCCTTCTTCAAACGTACGATTCAATTGCTCAATTCTAGTTTCACGTTAGAGCACTGGCAAATGAGACGTATGCGCGAACAAACGTCTGTGTGACATTTTTGTGTAAGTGGAGCTATTTACAAAACAAAGGTCTCTGATATGTATTTGCACTTGGTTTGAGCATTATGCAACAAATTGCCTCTGTATTCAGAAATTTCTAGAGAGAGAGAAATGCACTACAAAAACCGTGGAACAAATATGTTACATACTCTTCCCTTGAGTGAGCGCACGCTTAAACAGTGTTTTGGATTTATGGAACAAAATCTATGTTACACCATACAGCGCCACCCCGCTCTGCGGACAAGATTCAATTTCCTTGTCGTTTTTCTCAATACACGCAAAATGTAACATAGACGTTTGTTCGCGCATGTGCCTCAAATATCAATATGTCATTAGTGCTGTTCTTATAGTGAATCATACAGACAAGGACGTTACTTTCGGAATAATGGGTTATGCCAAGATGTTATTAACCACCAGTTTTACCCAATTTTTCATTAGCACTTTAAAAACTAAAACTGGATTTTAATTCTTTCTGTTTCGACTGTTCAATGCAGGCACATAGAAAGATAGACATATTAGTTGAAACTAATAAGGGAATTTTAAAGTTTTGAGTTGTAATGATTTCTAAAACATGCTAAGTGAATTTCTATATTAGTACTAGAAAAGTAAGATAAAATAAATGAGATATCTAATGATTTGCCACTCTGACTATAAACTTGAATAGCATTGTCATGAAAAACATATCTTGTTTTCTCAGTTTTCGTGCTACCATGAGAGCCCAATAGACAGGTTTCAATAAGGTGAAGGTGTGAGGCATTTATTACCTTCGTCTCTTTTTCTTCTCAGAGGCAAAATAAACGGAGATGAAGAAAGAAACAGTCATGTCTTTATTATCGCATGTTTTCAACCATTGCCACGATAGCTTATTTTACCCTGAGTTCTCTGTTAAGTTGCACAAATATGTATATATAGTGTCTTCAGTAATATACACGCACGCTAGAATTAAATTGGCACTGTGGGTGGTGTGATTTCTTGGTAATCTTTAGGCTCTCACAGCCTCACTCACTCTTTCTGTGTGTGGAAACGAGGAGCGAGGAACGGAGAAACAAAATTAACTAAATTCCAGTTTGTTGTAGCTACCAAGTGTTTCTGTTCCCAAAAGGTGTCTCTTTGTGTAGTCCTCATTTTATGACTTTAACAATCAGAGCACAATAACCGGAAGTATTCTGTGCACGCAGTCCAAAAACTATTTATGAGATTTCATAAACAATTTAGGTTTTACAATATACTTCTTGCTTACCACTGCTTGCTTTTTCAGTAACTAAAAGAAAAAAAAATGCTGGAGAATATGCTTTTTTCCGTCTGTTCCTCTGTAAAGTAGCAAGAGGGAAGTTGACTTCAAATTGAAAACTACTGACTGATCTCGGTTAATCTGGCAATTTTCAATCTTATGACGGTCGGTAATACAGGTGAATTTCAGCTTAGTGTCACACATTTGCTATTGGACGTACCTTACAGTATGATTATCATTCTTTTCTTCATTTTCCCATACCTATAATCAGGGGTAGGTTGCGGCCCTGGCTCGGCCTTTCCCGGCCAAACAAAAAGTTTCCAGACTCCTAACTGGATCTAGCAAAATCCTGTTGTTGCTCTTTATACTGTGCGATATCCCACTACCTTTTTTGTACGGTATTCTTTTACTAAACGTACTTCGTATTGTCATCCGAGTTAGTTCATGAACAGCTTCAAACATGATACCGTACACTAGTCGCTGCTTGAAACACAGTTATATCAGATATATATATTTTTAAACTGTAGTGGTGTTCTTGGAAAGATCAAGACGAGGACAATTTAAAAAAAATCGCTTCAAATTATGATGGTCATCCAAAGTTTATACCTCTGTGTTTGTTAAAGTATTTCCTGTCTTTTAATATAAGTAACCAATCATATTGTTCTCATATCAGTTATCTTCGTGGGTTTGTTCTCATACCACAGCACACCTTTCATATTTGTCTCCCTTCAGTCTTTCCTCTCATATCAGTTGTCCGCCACTAACAGGATGAGTGTTCTACTTGTATCTCGCAGACAAGAAATGGTGTAATACGGTTGTATATGTAACCCATAGTTAGTTAACTTCTCAAGTTCTTCCCCACTTTTTAAACAATATGCTTTCACACAAGTACTTTAGATTACATTCTCCTCTTGTTAATATTCTTCGCTTTTATTTTTGTTTGAAGTTTTGTTACGTTTCACTTCTTCTAATTTCTTCTTCTTCGTGTACAACTATCCTTTGTAACAAAGATGAGAGGTGTTGATGTGGCTGTTTGCATGGGTGGGACGAAAAGGCCAGTTAAGAAACGACCTTTACAAACTAGATGTTGGTTTTTACTTCATAATCTTTTCTGCCTTCAAGACACGAGTGTCGTTATTCCTGACAGGTGAGGGCCGTCCTACGCTTCCAGGCAAAAAATAAAAATAAAAAAAATGTATGTAAAAACAGCAACAAGTTAGGAGAAGCAAGCAAGGAAGAAAGAGAGAGTGAGAGAATAAGGAGGTAAAAAGACTGAGGCGTCATTTCACCAAAAAATCAAAACGAAAAAGAAGAATGAGCGAAAACGTGTACCACAGTGTCAAGAGAATGAGTTGGAAAGACGAAGGCCCACCCTGTGCGAAAGAATTTTTCAATGGCGCCTGCTCAACTCGCCAACTCTTATTTCTTGTGTCAATATTGAAGCAGGCTGTGAAGTCTAATTATTGTTCAGCGGATGAGACCCGTCCTTTCAGGTGGCAAACGAGACCTCCTCCACCTCCTTTTCTACCATATACTATTCTTCCTCTTCTTCCTCCTCCACTTCTACCTCATCCTCTTTCGTGTTTTTATTTTCTATCATCTTCTCTCTCTCTCTTAAACAAAAATCTTCTATCGCATCTTACAATGCTAAACCCATAAACATACCCGTTGACCACCTCTGTTATAAAGACAGTTTGCTGCTGGAAAGAGGATCAAACCCATAATTACTTGGTGCCAGTAAGACTTGGGAGCCTCCAGTTATCACACAGGAAACTTTTATCTTCAGTTTCAATCCTTAAGAGCTAAAACAGAGTTGCCAGGTTTTGTTGTCTTTAGAGAAAATTGGTTCTTAACTTCTGAAATTATCAATTATCCATGAAATGTTTTCAACTTAACACATATACAGAATATCTTTATAAACAGACAATTGATTAGACTAGTAATATTGAGCGGAAAGACGCCGAGAGTTGCTGTTAGTATTTACAAATGAGACGAAAACTTGAATAGTGAATGAATGAATGAATGAATGAATGGATGAATGAATGAATGGGGTTGCTAAAGAACGAAAAGTACATTGATTAGCGGTTTGGCTGCTCAGGAACGTCTAGTGAAAAAGAGATACCTTCTTTTGTTGTTAAACTTATCAAAACTTATATCAAGTGTATGAAGGGTCAGCGTCTACCTCATTAGCATACAGAGCTATAGAAAGGTCGAGAAATAAAACGTTTAATAAATGATTCTTTGATTACAATTTATTATCTCAAAATAGTTTGTAAGGTGCGAAGCATGTTTTGTTACAGGGATTGGAAAATACAATAACATTTTTTTTAATCAACATTAAAGCAATGTGTATAGTGAATAATAAATTTTAATAGCTTTGTAACATGTACATTTATAATCTTATGTTTATAACTAGATACTTTTAATGTGTACGTATATCGTTTGTATAGTAATTGAAATGAACAAATATCGCGGAATATTATCCCCACAGAAGGATTTTCACTGGAATATCCTCTACTGGATGTTTCAAACATGAGAAACTCTTTAAATAATTTAGTTGCCGTACTACTGTTCAAAATTTAACTGAAAAATATCTTAAACGTATAAAGAAAAGAAGAGGAATGAGTCAAGTTCTGAGCTTCTGATATCGCTAATGAAATATAAGATAAAGAAAAAAGAACGTAATATAAATTAAAGACAGAAAATATAAAGGCTCAACTTGTGAAAAAGTGCCACAGTTACATTTGTTAATTTTTTACATAATCAAAATATTTTTTTTTAAATTTTGCTATACAGGAAATAATAAAACGTAATCCTTATATTATAACAATTCTCCTAAACCCATACATTAATTTTTATTGTTTGTCACCATGCTAAGCATCCCCTAAACACGAAAAGCGTATTCTCCATTTTTTATAAGTGCAGAATGTTATGAAACCCAACGTACACATAATGGAGAACCTTATGTTTAGTTAGTTTCTTGTTTACATTTTTTTTCTGTTGGAACGTTAATTTAACTCATTTCCCGACGTCATAGAATGATGACATTTTGCAGAGCGACGTATGTCCGGTGACAATACAATATTCTACTGTTACTTTCATATATTTCTATATACGCGTATTTATATACTTTAAAAGCATATTTTAATATTTTTTATCTAGCCTGCAACGCTGTGGTGTTTGACTGGTTACAGAACACCTTAGGATTTCGGTAAAAAAACATAAAAACTTTTTAAAGACATACTTTCCTTAACAAATTCGTAGGGGAAAGTTTGGTAGTACCGGACACTATAAGTTTTTCTGCTATTACCTGAAAGTTATTGAACAAAATAAGACCAAACTCTTCCACATCACATTTCAAGTACTATTTATTCAGTACACATGGTATCTTCTTCAATATCTCATGTAAAGTAAAATATATCATAAAAAGTAAGGAACAGTGAAATTTCGAGAATGTGAAAAAACGTCTTCCAGTACCGGACATCCAATGCTTAATACTACTTATCAGTGTGTAGGAGACACAAACACATTGAAACACAAACCCACACACCTACAAACATACACACACATATATGAATGACCCAGACACACACTCGCGCACGTGCGCATACACCTAGGCCTATCTAACGTTGAAAGTCGGTCGAAAGTTCATTTAAAATTTGAAATCTACAGTTCACCACTATTTCTGTAATGTTCACATGTAAAATATACTATAATCTCGTCGTCTGTGTATTTGACATGTGCCCATCGTTTGCATCGATGACCTTTCACCCAATCTTCATCAAAAGATTCGAGGTAAAATTGTGAGCAAGCTTTAAATGATCAGCCAAAGCTAAGACTAGTTTTAAATGTTCTTTCCTACTTAGTGGCATAAACATATTGACCAAATCTTTTATATAATTAACCAGGTGTTGCTCCATACCCTCATCAAATATTTGGCTAAATCTACCCAGTTGAGGGGTCAGCTTTACAGTTTTTCCAAGTCTGATGTCTTTTTCATTTAATGTGCTTCTTGAAACAGAAGAATCTACTGCAGATGCCTGTCTAATCGTCATTTAGTTCGATAATACTTTCGTTAACACATTTTACGTGTCCTCATCTGTCCAGTTTCCTTTCTTTTCCTTTCCATTAGCAGCCATTTGCTACGAAAAACAAAAAACGAAAATTAGATGGTTGTTTCGTAAATTGCTTTTGTCCGGTACTGAAAGAACATTCATTGTCCGGTGCTGTACGACTGTCACATGATAACAACAGTCTCAATTGCTCTGTACTTACTGTAAGTACCGTGAAAGTTTAATCACTTATAAAAGTCAGAAAGAGTATAGAAAAAATATATGTACAAAACTAAACTAATCACTAACCTCGAAAAGTAGGAATCTCAACTTGCAAATCACTTTCGACAACCAAGTTTCGTAAAAATGCACAGAACAGCTCACTGTTCTGACAGTAGTACACAAAGGAAGTCGTGCCCGAACTATGTCACACAGTGATTAATTCTCCTCCTACTGGTGCCTATGAACTGCAGACACCTAGTGACTGAAGCAAGAAATCGCATTGTCCGGTACTGTAAGACATCCGGCCGGACTTTCCCCTACTAAAAAGAAAAATACACAATATTTTGTTTATGCATGACTAAATAAAAGTCTATTATACAGTCACTTTATAAATTCTTCAATTAGCGCGCCTCATGGTTCCTTTTCAATCGCGCATAAACAATTTTTTTCTTTTACATTTTAATACGAATTGGTTAAGAAAAGTACGTCTTTAAATATTATTATTATTTTTTTAAACAATGTAGTTCAAGCTCTTTGGTATTAGATATCGTCTACAGACTCTGCGGAAATATATGTCAAAACTTCCAACGAGTAGAATGGAAGTGAATAGGTTAAGATTTTGGGGGTCAAATATATGTTAAAATGTTTTATTATTACATACAGCAAGTTCCTTTTGTTAAAAAAATGTTACAGAAATATTTTATCGAAATCAGTTGTATGGAAATTTGTAGTATATTAGCGGCGAAAATGAGAAACCATTGGGATTCCAGGAATATTTTTAAAAGGGAATTTTCAAAAGATAGTGTAGAATGACTTTTACTGAAAACACAAAAGAAAATCTCAAATAATTTTGGCTAAAAAATACTTTAAATAATACAAAAATATGAATCTGAATAATAGTAAAAAATAAAATTAACAACATAAGTATCCTTTGTTATGGAAATTGGATGGTTAGTGATTTTAGTCAATAACGATGCAGCCACTTCGAGAAAAAAAATTTATAACAATGAGAGTTCAAATGGAAAAACATTATATTTTTTATATTTTTTCTGACTTTATTATCTATAAATTGATAGTTACGGTAATTTTTGTTTGGTAAGAAAACTAAGTTTTTTAATGTACCAATGTGGATGGAGTGGATTAACAGCAGTGAGATATTGTCCACACA
>JAGDQP010025873.1:5157-15983 GCA_022664845.1 Lepisma saccharinum
TTAACTTACTAACATGAAGAATGTTTGCATTCTACAAGAGTATAAATAAAATGCTTAGGGAATCGACATTAGTAATGTCAACATAAAAATATTCAGAAGACATATGAGTGGGCTCGATAATCATCTTCATAAAAGGAGGGTTATTCAAAAAGAAACCGAACTTTTGAAAAATTGGGGAAAATCTAAATACACACTACTTATTCGGACCTATCTCTTTCAAAGTATTCCCTACACTGCGCAGACAACGCTCCAGCGTTTCTTGCAGCTGTGGAATGTCTGCCGGAACTCTAGTTTTGGAATGCTAGAGGTCTTGTAGCGATTTCTCCTGGATTTCTTCTAGGGTCTGGAATCTACCACAATTGAGGGTTGATTTCATCTTACAAGTTAGTAGGCTGGTGCCAAATCAGGGGAGTTTGTGGAACAACAGGTGCTTTTCCAAAAATTCCTGGCCAACTAGTGAGGAATGCGAACGTGCATTATTCTGATGAATCATCCATGACTTGTTCTGTATCTTTCAACGTACTTTCTCTCGCCATCTTTGCATTCGCTGTGGAACCATGTGGCACAAACCAGTCAAAGAAGAGGATTAATATAACTTTAACATGGGATTTTTTTATTTGTACTTTACTGCGTCATCTGAAGGATTCTCTGACGCATTATGATGATTAGACCTTCGTTTCCACATCGTACATACAAACTCACGATTTATCTCCATGATCACCAACTTCAGAAAATTTGGTGCAGCAACGCTTGGCGTAACAACTCTTCACATGTTCTGACATGGCCCTCCCTTGGGTTGGGTATTAACAGATGTGGTAATTTATTTCGTCAAACTCGTGTGACAAGGTCCTGTACTGATAACCAGTTCAGCAGCAACTTCACGTACAGTAACATGACAATTTGTACGGATTACTTCCCACGTGATCGATATCGGTGGATGTGCCAGCGGATATTGCGTCATCTTTGGTGAAGGTTCAACCCGATATTAAGCGTCTGTTCTATTCGTAACATTGGGTTCGACTAAATCGTACCTCATCATAAGCTTCATGCAAGCTGTTGAGGGTGTGTGAAAGTTATTACCGGTATGTAATTTGATACAAAATTTCAAACTCACCCAGTTACTTCATGGTCGGATAACTGACAATCACAACAGGTACTGAACGCACCTGGATTCAATGCGTTTTACTGTGTTGCTGTGGTTAGCAGCAGGTTTGAAAACTGAGCCAGTTGATGTCCAAGGACAGCGCTGTCGGTTCCCTTCCACGTATTTATATATACACTTTACAATGAACGTTTGATTTCTTTTTGATCGACCCTTATATTAATTATGTGTGAATACTATACGTGGGTGCGAACTCATTGTGTTCTCAAAAAAAAAAAATGATTTAACAAATTGACTAAATCCTTTTCACCATGATCTTTAACAGGTTGAAAAGACAAGTTGCGAACTGCGTATATGAACAAGAATTTGCATAATTAAAGGGTGTCAGACGCAACTGGGCAAAGTACAATTTTGACTGACTTTAGTTTAACGAATAATAGTGATAATATTTTCTCCACTCTTAGTACTTGAAAGAAAATAGCTCTCTGCCTCAACCTGAGACAAATGATACCAGATATTATCACCTCCTAGTGTTGACCATTTCACGAGATTTTTCCGGTTTGGACAAGTGTTCGAAAATCATCACTACTTACGTATCTTTCAACTCTGCTATATCTCCTCTTCAATACTGCTAGTAAACGCTAGCTGTGTGACTCATTCAGGCAACGTAGTACTGGAATACGTGAGCCGCTAAACGAGTCACCAAGTGTTCCAGAGAAGAAAATATAGCGCTCAGAGACATTTGTTGATTAATTGCAAAAGCTTGCCCAAGTAAGAAGAGAGAGCGCAGAGAATGTATCTATTGACAGTGTTTCTCTTTGGTTCCTCTCTTTGGTATCTACGGCTACGAAAACAGTCGTCTCGGAAAGGCAGCTACGGAACAGTCCAGGAAAATGGGTATGTTTTAATTGAACCTGTTCAGTAGAAACTCCGTAATGAAAATGAGAGAAAGGGGGGAAAAAATATAAAGAACAAAAGCATATAAAAGAACAGAAAAGGAGGGAAGCAGCTTTTAATGTTGCTTCTGAGTCTCCAGTGAACAGTACCGGAGACCTTTCTGACTAAAAGGAAACTGGAGGCTTGAGGAAAGACAGTTCGCGGGGTCGTGCACTTTCCTTGTCTGTCCCTGTCTTTCTTTCTTTCTTTCTTTTTCTCCACTCAACATCTCTACGGTTTCCTTTTCAGATTCCAATATTCCGGAGAGGGTGAAAGAGAAAGAGAAGGGGGGGCTACAAGAAGATGATGAAGAAGTCTTGCATAGCTCCAGCGAATTGGAGCGCAGCGCGGACATGGACGTGGGAATGGGAAATTGAATAGAGTGGAATGGGAGGAGAATATCGAGTGGAGTGAGGATTTGCCTCGTCCGTTGGTTGTAGCAATCGAAGGGCAATGCATTCCTCGATCGTTGAACTAGAGTTCTTAAACTTCTTCTTCGTTTTTCGCATCTCAATGTATGTGCCGTACATTCCCTCCCCCCTTATCAACGAAAATCCGTTTATGTTAAAGGATTCTTATGCTTTTTGATACGAATTACGTTCCATTATTCCTTTGAAGGGTACATAATTAGTTCCTTAGATTTTTTTATGCCTTGCACTCTAGTTTCTTTCTTTTTTTTAATTAAAAAACATATAAATCCTCTAAAGGGGAAACTTTTGTAATACACAGTTAATGAAATAGAAAATAAACTTTAGCCAGAATAAGCAGAATAGAAGCTAGTTAGAAAATGTTCTTAAGGAAATTCCAAGTAACAAAGTTTGGTATTCTCTTCTGCTTTGTTAACATTAAGCTTAAATGAAGGGTGTGAGGCAAAAACATGGTAACCCACAATGTTAAACTTTTAAGAAATTCGATTTTTACTGCTGCACAAGTAATTTTCATTGGCTGAAAGCTGATTTGTCACGTAAAGCTATACATAAAGGCTTAAAATAATTGTACCAAATCAAAATAACGAATCTCTGTTTTTCATGCTGCTGTGTGGGTTACCATGTTTTATTATTTATACCATAATATTCGCTATCTAAGTCACTCAAGAATAAATCTTTTCACTGAACTCGCTCTAAGAAATGTTTAATTTACAAATTCTTTTCCTTTTTAGTGGCAAGCTGGTACACTGCTCCTCGTTTCCCGCCATCTTAATTGTTGGTTACCATCTTATGAATCCTAAAATGTTACAATAGGCTTACCATAAGCAAATATTGCTGCCATCTCTGGAGCACAATTTGAAGTCGGACAACATTAAACGACGCGGTATGATTCCTTTCCATCGGGTGCTGGATAACTCAAAAAAATAAACATTTGTGGGTTACCATGTTTTTGCCTCACACCCTTCAAATGTTCTATCTTAAAACACTAATTGCCATGAAGACGTTGAAAGCTATATTCATAAATGATTGCCTTGCTTATATTCTTAGGTTTAAGATCATTTTTTTTTTTTTTTTTGTAGGCTTTTCATTTAAAACTCTTGTTGATCTGTTAGGCTGTATCATCGTGTAAATACAAATGTTTTGGAATTAAATGAAGGAGTCATGAAATTTCGCTCCGGAGTCGAGACCTACATTTAAACTAACTTTATGTCATTATCATCATCATATTCAGTCATTCCATATACACTGTTGTATGAATGAGTCCCCCATCCCCCCCACTTTTCGGTCAGCTGTTATCTTAATCCCTGTAGCTCTTGAGAAATGATTAATTTCATCTACTCATATTGCATTTGGACGTCTTTTAGTTCGTTTCTCCTCCCTGCGAATACAGTGTATAGAATATTCGTCGTCCATGTTTCAGCTGTGCGTCGTCTCCACTTCATCTCCTTCCAAGTCTTCTATCTTTGTTCACGAGCGAATCCATTCATTTGTTTTCTCAGCTGAATGGAAAATAATTAGATTACGTTCACGCAGGGATTTTTAGTTTCGGGGGTGTAAAGTCAAAATTGGAAGGATGTAAATAGAGTTTTGCACGGCTTCTATCAATTTTTGGCCGTAAAAAATTTGAAGTGGGGGTGACACCCCCCACAGGTGGGTCTGCAGAATCACTGCGTTCACAGATGTTCAATACATAGGGTAATTGCAAAATGTGAAGACGAATTTTGGAAGTTCATCTACTGCTTACATCAATACAAAAAAAGGTTCTTTGAAGAAATGTAATGTGCGTAGTCTCGGAGCCGCTCAAAGTTAGTAATGTTTTGTCAGAAATGACGTCATACTTCGACAAAAAAATGATGTTACGTAGTGGTCAGCTTAGCAAACCACAAATTATTCATTTCAGCAAGGTTTATGATTACGCATACACGGATTTCACAAAATTTTTCAGTGTCAACCAATTAACATTGAGCAAATGTACTAGCATAAATGCTTTCTAAACGGCAATCCTTAATCACAAACTTCGCTGAAATAGATGTGACAGGTATAACTTTAATTCTTATTTGCTAAGACGTCACGCCTTTCGTCTTTTGGAAGGGCAGGTTCGCATCCCGGATACGTTAGCCTACAGGATCGAAGTTTTCCAGGGTTATCCTTAGACCAACCAGGCAGATGCAGTTATCGTACCTTGAATAACAACCCTGGCTGCTATCTACACCATCTCTATTTCGATATAAAAGTGCCCACCGAAAAGCGCCATCCGTTTATTTTTCAAGAACTTAGAAAGTAGTTGCCACTTCAGCTTTCAAGTGTAAATTAATTAATAAAATAAAAAAGGAACAAATTAATAATGGACATTTTCTTTAACGGTGTAGATCACCAACGCCATCTTGGTATGATCTTTCCATTGATTTACAAGGGAATTGTTTTATTCGTTTTATGTCTCTCAGGAACGTAATTTTTAACGTTTGTTTTCGCCTAGCGTTTCATCGTGTTTCCTTTGACTCATGCTGTTTTATAGAAATGCAATATTTTACATATAAACAGTATAATTCCCGTTGACATATTGTAATTTATATAGTAAACTATTAATAAGACATTATACTCATATATTTTGAAGAAACTTCACAAACCAAAACTCTACAAGAGTCAAAATAACCACCAAGGCAAATTTCGTGAAAGCGGAACTTGAATATTCTACTTCTGAGAGGCATAAAATGAGTCAAACGATTCCCATATAAATCAATGGAAAGGTCACACCAAGATGGCGGGGGGTAATCTACATCGTCAAGTTACTAATGCTATGAAATATCAAGGTTATTACACTGTTAAAAATTTCCGAAACATTCCTGGAGAAAACTATGCAACCATAGCTCATTGGGAATTTTCAGTAATTTGGTTAGTAAAAACCATCATTTATATAGTATGCTGGGAGTAAAAAAAAAAAAAAAAAAATTGAAGCCCGAAGGAGATATGAACACAGCTTCAGCAGTTAGAAGTCGAGCCTCGTACTCACTGCTCTAGATTGACAGTTAAGAAGAAAGCAGTTATAGATTGTCAGAAGTACGTTGCCTGAATCCCGAAGGCATAAACTAAGTTGATCCCACTACTTACACCACATTTAATCATAATTTAATTAGGGTTCGGAATTCCTTTTTAATGAAAAAAAAGTCCCATTTCTACCAAAGTAAAAACTGATCAAAATGGCGGCAGCAAACTCTCGATCAAAATTGCAGGCATAACTACGATAAGAAACTGTCTTGTCGTTCTGACACACGTGCAGAATTTAAAACGGAAAATATGCACCTAACCATTACGAGAAGTCTCTGAGATTTCCTTCATTTTTGTGATACAACATGAAATACTAAAATTCCAGGGAACTCTCCTAAGAATTCCTAGCAACGTTCACAATTTTTTTAACAGTGTACGAGTGTTTTATTCTCAAATAAATTTTGTAGACCAATGTTATTGTTTGGTTCGAAAGATCCTTTGAATAACCACTAATCGTGTATGCCTACCTACACTGTAAAGAAATGATTTCTTAAAATTAAAACCAAATCTTATCCGGGCACCGAAAATCAATTTTCTTAGAAATGAGATATCAACATTTTCTTTTAATTTAAAACAAGAACATCCGAATTTGGAAATAAGACTAGTGATCTCAATTTTAAACTGGTATGTTCTCAAGTTCAATTAAATGTTGATATCTCAATGTATATATAAAACTGAAAGCATATATGTGTGTGTGTGAACATCACGCCAAAACAGCTTGACTGATTTATAGCACATGATCATACAATGGACTGAACTGGGATATCAGTCGCCATCTTGGATACAAAATGGCCGCCCAAAGACCAGTTTAAATACCAATTGAGCAAGAGATACGAAATTTGACATAAAGGTGTATTATCAAAAGTAGTTTAAGAAAATATTACAACATTTTGAAAAAGTCGCCATATTGGATTCAAAACGGCTACCCAAAGACCATTTTAAACACCGTTAGAGCTAGAGGAATGAAATTTGGTAAGAAAATGTAGCATCACGAGTAGGTCACGATAATACTCGTATAAGAAAACGTTGAAAAATGGTTGCTATCTTAATCAAAAATGGTTGCCCAAAATTACAGTTTCCAAATCATTGAAACTAGAGAAACGAAATTTGGTATGAAGGTGTACCATCTCGAGTGTGTACCATAATAAATGCGGCAAGACTTACCTATGGGGGCACGATCTCCCTGGGGTTTGGTAGCAGATCTGCATCATGGGGCGAAGCCCCCGGGAGAGCCTGGTTAAGATAAAGGGGCTGCAGCCCCACAAAACTCACAAAACTCAGCCCGCTTCGGTGAAGTGAGTATTGGTGACAGTTTCGATAACTATTGCCAACATATTTTATTCACCTCGCTCCAACGGACTAACAAATCAGCTAGTTTCTAATAGAATTAAAGACCTTAATTGAAAAACATCCTAAGTCCACTTTTTTCGTATTTGCATTTTCTTTTCTGTTCGTCGGTATCTATGTTCCAAGGGCTATCCACTTGCATAAATATTACATCCGAATCCCACCACAGAAACCCTTTTTTTAACACAAAATAATCTCCGCTGAATAAGATAACATACGAAGACCTTCTTTCCTCCTGAAAAATATACTCCGGTGGACTAGGGATGCTTTTCAATTCATGTCTTCAATTGTTTCTCGGTGCACAGATAAAAAAAAATCTTTTCCTTCATTTTTAAGAAACTGTTTTTTTTACAGTGTACATTTACAACATGACATCAGTCGTGGCTGTAACTTTCTTCAGAATAAATCAAACAAATGTAACTTCAGCAAACAATTTTCTCTGTTTTAAAAGAAAGTATTATAAAAGTGAGAATTTTCAAGAAGAAAAAAATTTGAAATAAAAATGGAAAAATGAGGATGTTTTGTTTTTCCTATCAATCGATGTCAAATTCATCTGCAGCAGATGAAATATTGCTAAGAGTATAATCTTGTTTTCCTTTTTCTCTTTTCAATAGTTCTTTCACATTTCTTTTATCCATACACATTCTCTCTTTTTTTTTTTTTGAAGGAAAAAGCACAGCCGGTCAAGTGAGAATATTACTTTTCAATACTTTTCCTCCTTCTTTTATTCATATATTTTTCTTCCCATGTACTCCACTTTTCTGCTTTTTCTTTCTTTTCAAAATTTCCTTATCTATCTCTCCAATCGCTTTCTCTCCGTCTCTCTTTCTATTGATCTACCTCTAGCTTTGTTCTCTATTTATCTAGTTTTCTTTTTCTTCTTTACTGTCCTCTCTCTGCATGATTTTCTTTTCTTTTCACTCTCCCTTCCTTTTCACATTATTCTTTACCCTCAAGATCTATGTTCTTTCCATTTTTATCTTTATGATCGATCCTACCATTGTATTTCTATCTTTATTCGCTTAGTTCGAATATTCGTCTCCTAGCTTTCACTTATTGTTTTCTTAATCTATCACATGTCTTGTTACATTTTGTTTTACAGTTTTTTTTACTGCTATTCTCTCTTATCTTTTATGCTAGCTTTCCCACTTTCTCTCTTTCCTTTTCTTTTCCGTTCATGTCATTCTTCTTTTGTTTCTTTTTATTTAATTATTCCTTTCTTCTTATTTTTACGAATCTATTTATTTTTTATTCTATTTCTCTTTCACGATTCTTTTTCTTTCTACTTATCTTTGATTATTATTTTCAAATTTCTTATGAGTTTCTTGTTCACCTTTATTGCAGTGTGGTTTGAGAATTAGAAAATCTTTTCTTTATTATTGTGTTGTATTCAAAAAGTCCCGAGTTCGATTCCAGGCGGGGCCACATAAGTGGTTCGGAACTCACACTAAACGGAGGCCCCCTTCTCCTTAGGACGTCATCCTCATCTAATGGAAAGCCATGGCAAATCACTGTCGGTTCACCTTGTCCAGAGAACTTCGGGTCAGAACTTGCCTTCATGAAGAACACACTTATCATCATCTTTACGGTTAGTGTTAGGTAGATTCTAATAAACCATTTCGTTAGATCAACTCTTAAGGTTGTCAGCTTATCTAATATATTGCTTCATTTATCTAATGAACAAGACTATTTCAGTTCGAGGAGGGATATGTAAAGTCCAGCTCTTTATTGAACCTTAAAGTCTTATATAGCCTTTTATAAGACAATGTACTTATATATCACATGAGATGTTCTTTAATGCAGAACAATTGCCACAAGCATTTCTCGTATGCCAAAAAGGAGGAATTTCTTTTAGCCTTACTAGTTCCTGAGTAGGAAGTTATTAGGGGTAAAATTGATATCCCCCCATATCTAGGGACCCACGAATCCAATCCGGATGATCTATACAGTTTGAACTCGTCTCGCCGATACCTTTCCAACGACACATCAATCACCTTCATAGTTAATCATCGTCGCCACATATTATATGTATTGAAATTTCTTATTACATGTATTAACAACGCCACTTCTCCGTGTATTGAGTTCTAAATTATTCAATAAACCAAATCCACCTTATCTTTATTTTAGAATAAGTGCAACTAGCTTGTGGGTATTCTTAAGTATGACCATGCGTACTAACCCAAAGAACTAGCTATAAAAGTTATAAAAGTTCTCATGAACATCCAGTAATGAGCGCATTGAATATACACGCGCAAAACTTATTTTATTAACAGTGTGTAATCCAGACTTTGAACCATATGTAATGAAATTCTGGAAACCTTCATGCTAGCAGCTGGGTTATATGACTTCACCACCAGTTCTTTGAAAACAGTCACTTTTCCTGTACCTGGGATTTTCCTTACAAAATGAATGATTAAATTTCATTTCACTATTTGAAAATCAGACTTCACTGATTAGAGGGAAGTGCTGAAGTGAGATGTTAGTTTTTTTATTATCCATCATTAGCAACTTATTCTTGTTTAGCTTATATTCAGAGGAGAAACAATTATGGATTAAATCCGTACCACATCTGAATGATAACATTCCTAGGCAAACGCTTTCCAGAGAGTTTCTAGAGAGGAAACTAATCACTCTGACTAGCAACAGGACTTGGAACTTGCTTGGCCTCCAATGCTGTTTCAGAGGCCATCAGCTATATCGACTAGTCGACAGGGAATGGGTAAGAAAACCTCTTTTGTTGCATTTAGAGTGAGAAATGAGAAAGGGGGAAGAGAAACACACCTTAAATTACAACAATACAGGTTATTCCAACGGTACCAGTTCCGAGAACTGAGTTTCATAATCTTTAGCAACAAATGAAATTTAAACTTGAGTTTATTCTATCCTTTGTCACATACGAAGAAAAATATATTGGATGTGACGTATTTATGACTTTCAATCTCTTTCCAGTCTTTGAACCATACGGCCTTCGATGTTAAATTTGATTTAAGGTCATTTTTTTTCTGATTTCGAGAAAAGCACCATGAACACAAACGTAACATTTATTCTTAATAGGACGAAACCATCGTTGCACATACACTTTTGTTTAATCACTTAAACCTAAGTCTAAAATTAAACTTAATTCGTGATTCAGTAGCACATGCACACTGCACAACCTTAGCTAAGTCCTGTAGCTAAGAGCCCATAGCCGTAGCTAAGTTCATAGAGCGGTGGTTTCACCTTCAAAAAGCCCTGGGTTCGATAGCAGCAGCCTAACTTCGTAAATGAGGTTTTCCAGGGTCTTCCCACAGTCACACCAGGCAAACGCCTGGTTAGTACATTTAACTTAGACCCTTCTCGTATTCTTTCCTCTATTCTATCCCGGCGTGAATCATAGATGTATAAAGGCGATAACTAAATTCAATCCAATTAAATTCGTACAAAGAGGCTCTCATGTCGTTAGCGCCTGAGTCCGCTACTTTATATTTCCAGATGTCCAATTGGCAAAACCATACTGAATCAACACCAAAGTAGGGAACCCTGACTGACAAGGGAACTACCCCAAGTGTTACAAACCGATTGAAACCAAATTTGTTGTATGAACAGGGCACACCCCAGAACTAAAACATATGGTAGCAAAAACTGCTCCAATTACACCCTTGTGATAGTTTGGCCCCCTAATCGAATAACTCACTCACTGACCTAGTCATCAATATTCCCAGGCCAAACAGCTAAAGCTACAAACACAGAGCGGAGACGCGGAGGATAGAGACACCAAATGTGGTATAATATTGACTATCATGAGGAGATTACGAAACAGAAAAGAAATTTTGGAAAAGTCGCCATCTTGAATCCAGTATGGCGTCCTAAAATAAATGCCGACAAAATATGCACAGCCCGAACTATGGAAGCTAGAAATACCAAATTTGGAACGAAGGTCAATCATCAAACGTAGATTACGAGAATAATAAAAAATATGCAAGAAGTCG
>JAGDQP010025873.1:16083-26475 GCA_022664845.1 Lepisma saccharinum
AAATACCAAATTTGGAATGAAGACCAATCATCAAACGTAGATTACGATAATAATAAAAAATATGCAAGAAGTCGCCATCTTGAATCCAATATGACGGACTAGAATGTATTTCACAATGGCTGTTGCTAGAAACCCCGAAGTTGGCACAAATTTTAATTATCAAGAGGTGGTCACGAAATGATAAAGAAATTGGTAACCAGTCGCCATCTTGAATCCAATATGGCGTCCGAAAATAAATATTAAAGGTATATGCACATCCCAAAGTACTGAAACTAGAAATACAAAATTTGGCATAAGTATTTATGAGAATGGGTAGGTAAAGGAAAAAATGCCAAATGGTGAAAAAGTTGCCATCTTGGATCCAATATGGCGGTCTAAACAAATAACGAAAGTATATGCACAACCCAATCGGATGAAGCTAGAAACACGGAATTTGGTATAAATGTTCATTTAGGTAAAGGGGATAATACGAAAGTTTACAAAGGTTGCCATCTTGGATCCAATATGGCCGCTATCATGAAATATGAACCCTTCCTTTCATATGCCTTTGCTCGAAACAACTACTAATTGGAATAAGAATTAAACCAACACAATGAAGTAACAAATAGGGGGCGAAGCCCCCTCAAAATTAGACGAAGAACGAATTACAGTTGTAGCTTTTATAATTCTATTAGGGTGCAATAACCAATATTAGAACTACAACAAAGTGCACTTTATTTATTTATTTATTTATCTATTTATTTATTTATTGCTTCCTCTTGTTTTATATTGTGGATTTACGGCATTGCCTTCTCGTCGACTCAACCATACATGCTGACATCAAGATTAATGATAATATCACACATAAGATAGCTATAACAGCAACTACATATATCATACACGCATCTACTTTATCCACGCACCCACACCTACACACACATATATACACAAACGCACAATCATCGTACAATCACATACATCTCTCATAGTTCCGGTATCAAATATCAAATAGCTATATTCTCCATCATATACACTATATAACACACGATCCAACATTATCCATGCAAACGTCCACACAAGAACACACATTTCATAGCGTTTTGCGTTATATATACAACGAACGCAAGCATTCCATAACTTCATTGTGTTGGTTTAATTCTTATTCCAATTAGTAATTGTTTCGAGCAAAGGCATATGAAAGGAAAGGTTCATATTTCATGATGGCGTCCATATTGGATCCAAGATGGCAACCTTTGTAAACTTTCGTATTATCCCCTTTACCTAAATGAACATTTATACCAAATTCCGTGTTTCTAGCTTCAGCCGTTTGGGTTGTGCATATACTTTCGTTATTTATTTAGGCCGCCATATTGGATTCAAGATGGCAACTTTTTCACCATTTGGCATTTTTTCCTTTACCTACCCATTCTCATAAATATTTATGCCAAATTTTGTATTTCTAGCTTCAGTACTTTGGGATGTGCATATACCTTTAATATTTATTTTCGGACGCCATATTGGATTCAAGATGGCGACTGGTTACCAATTTCTTTATCATTTCCTGACCACCTCTTGATAATTAAAATTTGTGCCAACTTTGGGTTTTCTAGCCCCAACCATTGTGAAATACATTCTAGTCCGCCATATTAGATTCAGGATGGCGACTTGCATATTTTTTATTATTTTCGTAATCTACGTTTGATGATTGGCCCTCATTCCAAATTTGGTATTTCTAGCTTCCGTAGTTCGGGCTGTGCATATTTTGTCGGCATTTATTTTAGGACGCCATATTGGTTTGAAGATGGCGACTTTTCCAAAATTTCTTTTCTGTTTCGTAACCTCCTCATGATAGTCAACATTATACCACATTTGGTGTCTCTAGCCTCCGCGTCTCCGCTCTGTGTTTGTAGCTTTAGCTGTTTGGCCTGGGAATATTGATGACTAGGTCAGTGAGTGAGTTATTCGACTAGGAGGCCAAAATATCACTAGGGTGTAATTGGAGCAGTTTTTGCTACCATATGTTTTAGTTCTGGGGTGTGCCCTGTTCATACAACAAATTTGGTTTCAATCGGTTTGTAACACTTGGGGTAGTCAGTCCCCTTGTGAGTATCGATTTCAAAACCTCTTGTAGGGAAAGCAAGGGTTTTAACCTCTTAGCTAATCATGTTCTCCGAATTTCATTTGAATTTAAACTTTAAGACCTTTAGGGTCAGTTCTACAATCGACCGCTAAACTTCTAGTCAGCGCTTAGTTGAGGCCAACTCTCATTGGCCAAAATCAGACTTGGCCTCAACATAGCGCTGACTAGAAGTTTGGAGGTCGATTGTAGAACTGACCCTAAAGGTCTTAAAGTTTAAATTCAAATGAAATTCGGAGAACATGATTAGCTAAGAGGTTAAAACCCTTGCTTTCCCAGAACGCCGAGAAAGTCAACGTACACGGTGTTTGTCCACCACAAAGCCCAGATTGCAGGAAGAGGGATCGAACAGAGCAAGCAATAGAGGTGAGCGCTTTACCCTTAGTCCACCGCGGCCCTCAGGAACTCCGAGTTACTTTACGTAAGCTAATTGTTTAGCCAATAGAAAAGGCAAAATTGTTATTCAAACGCAAATTCTAAGGTAAATAATGTATGTCTCTGCTCTTTCTTTTAAAGAGAGAATTGTTGTCAACTTGAGAAAAGTTGGAGTTTCTTGTTTGTTTCTTAAGATACGGAGATAACCGAAAGAGAAGAGAAAAAAACAAGAGAAAACGAAGACAGTTCATTCATTCATCTTTGTTTTCGTTTAAGTTTAAGAAAAACAGCAGTTAAGAACCTTGTCGACACTCCATTTATTTCCCACCTCCCTCTCTAGTTCAAAACCTCTCCCCCCCCTTCTCCGCGCCGCGCCTAATTTCTCGTCACTCCTCTTCCTCGTCGATTTCGTCTTCGTCGTCGTTGTCGTCATTAAACAAAGGGAAAAACGATGTGAAAACGCGAGCAACGCCTTGTCTTGTTGTACTTTATACCATCTTTACCTCCCTCCCTATCTCTCTTTTGCCCCTGTTGTCACTGTCGTATGTCTCTAGTCGACAATCTGACACCTCAATTTTTTTTTTCTTTCTTTTCAGAAAAGGCGTTAATCGATGTAAATACTTCCGCAGGAAATTTGCTAACAAAATGAATTCAAAAAGGAATGCGAAATTTTCCGACGAAACGAGAAAATAATTGAATTCCGGGCTCTGGGTGTATGAAATATGCATTTCACTTAAAACATTATTATTCTACGAAGAGGAACAAAGCAGATGTTTTACCATTTTGTGGACTTCGAATGAGATAAAAGTATTACTTGGCATATGGAAGGGATAAAAATGTATTACTTGGCATTTTATTTCTTCACGAACGGAAAAGTGGTTTTCGTGTGCCTAAATACAAGAGAATTCTCAGGAATTTTATCCACTACCAAGATAACCGAAAATATTTGTCGTAAAACTAAAATAAAAACTCGAAATATATAAATGTATGTTGGAGAATTTAATTATGCATTTTGACGAACCAGTGGCGTATAGCAATTATACTTCATTGAGTTATACACTTCACATGGAGCCATTTTCCATTTGTTCGGAATAAACATTGAATCCAAGTCCGTAGCTATGAAACCTGCGTCCACAAAGGTTTGGCGTGCCCTTTAAATTATACCAACTCTAATCCTATTAAGTTCAGACAGGAAGAGGAAGAAACCAATACAATTTTCTTATTAACTGGATACCATTTGTTAGTAGCAATAATATTGTTTTAAAATTAGATCAATTTCAAGATGGCGCCTGACCTCTGGACCTAAATTTTGTCCTTTGGATCCGTCTTTCTTCAATTAACTGTATGGAGATCGAAGTAATGAATGTAATCGTTTGTAGTTGTTTATTTTATACAACTCTCCAAATAAAACAATATTATCAATTCTGTAATTTTTATCTTGCTTTAAAATATATTTATGGAGTACCATTATGTTAAGGTCAGGATAGCAATTTTACAGAGCGAGGTGAAAACACAAAATCCATTATATGCATGTGCTACAGTACATTTTGTGGTTTATCAATGCATCATTCAAGTTTTTAAGCCTAGGTGCAAAGGAAGCTCGTTCACATTATTCGCTACAGATGTCAGAGAAGTGCAAATATGCATTATTTACAGTTAATTAATCAATTAGATTCTGCGTTGTTTGTGTGGCCAGTCACTCATATAGTACGATAAACGCTATATTTGGAATTGTTCAACACCTGGAGCTCTTTGGTGACTTAGTGGATAGACAACTCTGAAAGAGGAAATAATCAGTATAAATATTTGAAAGATTTTGCTCTTAAATTTATATCTGCTCTTTATCAGTGATAAAATTAATGATAAAATCATCACCAAACGTAACATGTTGTGTGTCTTTCTACGCTTAAAATTTACCGAAGCCCTCTAACTTCAGTTCATTTGACGAGGACCTAAGTAATGAACAAGTGACTTTTTCAGTTTCTGGATCGATGATTACCGATTATCGCAAATTCTTAATGGTTGTGCAGGGGAAGGTTTAAAAGATATGTAATTAGCAATAGGTCGATTGATTCTAATGGAAAATTGAAAGTAGCCAATAAGAAAGAACATAGAACCATTTATCACAACACTTAAGATTGTAGGGCAGCGTTGGCCCAATGGTTAGAGTGTTCACTTCTGGCGCTTGGGGACGTCAGTTCAAACCCTGCTCGTTCCATGTGGGCGAACACCGTGTGCGTGGGTTTTCTCGGGGTTCTCCCACTTACTTCATTCCATCAATCGTCCCATTATCAGCCATCCGGCCTAAACCAAAGTTGCCTTAAGGACTTAAAATTAAATTCAAATTGAAATTAGGATTGTATTTCTTGTATGAAAAGCAGTCGAAACAATATAAACATGTTTAAAAAAAATAAGAAATATGGAAATCATATGCCCCTGCTGTAAACACATACGATAACAAGCTTCAACGCACTTCTTATATGACAGTCTTCTAAGTGACGTCATGCGCTATTCAGCCAATGAGGATCAAAGGACCGGAATGGACTACCTGTTATTCCATATATCTTGTTACTGTTTTAGTTCGTAAAATCGTAGTGTAAAATGGACCTAATAGTATCTAAGATGTTGCAAATAAATAAATAAAGGCATGTCCTTCCGTAGCAGTAGGTCTATTAACTCTGTCTCCAAGCAGCTTATCCTTATTGTTAGTTAAGTATCCTCTAACTATTTTTGACGTGAGTGCTTTAGACTAAATTCCGTATTATGAACCGGAAGACCCTTTCACTCTCTCTGCCTGTGGGTGTTTCAAACATATTTTTATCAAACTACTGAAATAAAGTCAAAAAACCTTTGATAAGAAAAGATGGGCAAAGGATTGCCTCAGGAACTGAAAATGATAACCAAACCACATCTTATTGATGTTGAGTTCGGCTGCTCGAAACACAAAATGAGATTTACGGTTCCCCGTAGGTCAACATTGATTTTTTTTTCCTGCCCAAGAAGTTAAAGAGAGAGCTTTCTTTTATGTTTAGGTAGTATCGCTGTTCCCATTGTTGGAAAGTTCTTTGAACTTAAGCAGTTTTGAGAAAAAAAAAAACTATTTATGGCCAGAAATAAAAAGGAGGGATCATTTCAAGGAAGTTTAAAGAGTAGAGTTTTTTTTTTGTAGACCATATGTTAGAATTGCTCTATTTTTTTGCATACACAGAACGTAAGAAGCTTTATATATGTAAACAAAGTTACTCAAACGCAGGCCGCTTATATTTCTTTTGAACCACCTTTTCCATTCATGCTTTGATATTCCAGCTCTTGGTTTTTGCTCTCCCATTAAATTGGTATTCTCAAAACAATATTTCGCAGACTTGCATCCATATGCACTGCAAGCTAATAATTTTAACATGCCTTTGATTTCCTGGTTGTTTTAAAAGAGCTTTTACTCAAAAGTTTTAAGTTTTCTTTTCTTGGGGATATGATAGGAAGAACACAAGGATTCATTTTACAACACTTACTCTTTAGTATTTCTATATTCGTTTCTTTATAGTCTTTTGAACAACTTTGATTCAGGTTGTATAAAGTTATTCTTAATTCAGTAGTAATTTCTTTGTATAGTCTTAATTAGGAATACCTCAAGGTTCCCTGTTAGGAGCCCAGTTTTATAATACCTATATATTGTCTCCTTTATATTTGTAAATAAAATCTTAATGCAGTATTTGTTTCTTATTCTAAACCTCATTAAATTTACCCCCAAGTTTTATTTTAAGACCTTAATTCTTTAGTATTCCTCTCATATCTCCTTTAGGATGTTCTCTCATTTATACTTGTAAATACGATATTAATATAGCACTTGATACCTAGTACAGGACATACGTTTAGCAATGCAACGCTACCTGAAGGTCGAGCCCGCCTTTGATCCATTTATTCTTGCCCACTAAGCGACCCGTGGTTCTCCGTTAACTTTAGGCCACACGTTGAGTTATAATTACAAAATTATTTAATTAACAAATTTGAACACCAGGAAGTATTTAAGAACCAATTGCATTATTAGTATATGTAAAATTCGTGGAAAGTAATACAAAATCTATTCAGCATTAAAGTGTGAGATGCAGTCACAGGGTGACTGGCGGACGGGAATAGGTGATTCAAGCGTGAGCTCGGCTGAAAAATACTGCGTTGCGTTGTTATACGTATTCCCTGTATACGTTAAATTAGGAGTACCACAAGGTTTCGATTTAGGAACCTAATTCTGTAGCATTTATGTATTCTCATTCTTTATATCTGTAAATACCATTTTAATGCAAACGAGCAGGTGCACCTGCATAAAAGGCTGGCTGTCGCTTCTGTGCAAAGCAGTAGAATGAATGTATGTGAATATGCTTTTAGTGAAATGACGAACAGTCTATTCTTCAAAGATACGATCTATCCCAACAATTAAACAATTCTACAGAGTTTTTGAGAAACTAATGTTTTTTATGTTATGGAGAACGTCATTGTAATAAAGTCTCAGAAGTAAATAATTAAAAAAAAAGAATTATGACACAATTAACTGCCATGAGGTGAACACTTAATATGCAAGAAAACATACATTACTTTCCATTATATTATGAAACAGCAATGTTTGTTTTAATAAAGTAAAACATAGATGGATGCGCAATCTTCTAGTAAGAGTATTTAATTATTGTGATGAAGCGTACAGCCATGTGTGTTAATCTTTCACTAAACTACAAGTATATAATATATGCATAATAACGATTTGTAATGTCCGTCTATTTGACTGTGTTATTCTTGTATTAAATGCAATGAGATCGCTGCTGCCTCAACTCCATACCAAACATCACACATTAGCTAGAACGTAGGTCTGTAGTTTTAGCAAATAATATCTCTGAACATAATCTTGTTCAAAGAATGTATAAGTCCAGTGAGACAGGGGTTAACTCAAAAAACGAAGAAAATGAATTAGGAAGCAAATAGAATCTAATCGCAGGGCTTAATAATAGATGAAGGAAAGAAAGATTAGGTATAATGTTTATACACTACGCAGATGTTAAGCAATACAGTGTATCGAACATGTGTCAAACAATTAAATTAGGAGTATCGTTTCGTTTTAGAATCCTTTCAAATTCTACACATGTCTTTATTTTGGTCCAAGTGTGGGTTAACACCATATTTGACTGGATCCTTTAATTAACTAGTTTTGCATAAGAATTGATACATTGCTGATATAAATCTATACTATTCTTAAGTTTTTTATACACGGATAAAAAAAATAACATTTCACTTTAGCAAATGTCAAACATCTGTTCAACCTCGGTGGACTACTGTTTGCAAATTCGGTTCGGCATTATGGAGGAACAATGGGTCGACATCAACTGCCACCTTAATAACGTTTTCCAGGATTTTTCTTACGTTGTAATGGTACAAAATATCTGCTAAGTTCTTAAATTAATATAGTCAAAGTTATGAACTATATTATTGTTATAGCTTCTACGGTTTAGTTCCCGGCCTGACTTCACCTGCAAGTCACGTGGCCTTGAAAGCACGTAGACACACTGTTGCCAATTGGCCGCTTACACATCACCGTACCCACAATTACTGCTTCACGTATACTACTTGCTTCAATAAATAACAACGCGTGATCTTAAAAACTGTTTTGCTATGAATTACACTTTAAAACAGCTGATAAAAAGTATTACAGATGCAAACTTTTGTTAACTTGTTGTGGCAACAGTGGAAATATTTTCTACTTCGCTACATTAGTAACAGCCAATGGCAGAGGTGTTGGCGTCTGCTATGTGTGTTTCTTCTTCGTGATTGGAGACCGGCTGTTACATCACGGCTACAGATGACTACATTATTGGCACAGTACACGAACATAGCTTCGAGTAATGAACAAGAAACGTAATAGATGTCTCTGAGCTTTGTTAATATTACAAAATAAACTTTGATGGAACATACGAACCTAAATGTTATTTGTTTTATAAATTTAGTTCATCGTTATGATATAATATCTTATTTCTCAATTCTTTAATACGATATTAAATGTGTTTATAACAATATTAGATGTATACAGAATTTCCCTACGTCAAAAATTGTTCAAATCTACGTAAGTCCATCGTTCAGTTTATATGAAATGAAGACAAATGTTTAGGAGTTTTTTTTCTCTGCAATTTTATCTTGGTAGTGCTGGGAAGGGTAAGTGTAGAAATGTCGTAGTAAGAAATTATTGAAGCTGATTCGTGTTCATCTTACATAGTTAATGTTCGTACTATTATATGACCTACCTATTCGCAGCGCTTCCTCATTACATCAGTGCTTTCTTTTATCTTCTCGTCCCATCTGAAATGTAATCTCTTCTCGGAAATTCTTTCCCTTTCTTTTTATCCAGGCCACACTTCTTTTTATCCTTTTCCCTTCACTTTTACATTAAGCTTCCTTTCTCTCATCCTTCACTATCACGTTCTCCATGGGTTATTACTTTATGCCTTTCACGGTAGGCACATTGATTCAAACCCCATGGTCGATCATTCTGACTGAGGTTTTCCAGGGATTCCCCAAAATATTACCAGGCGAATGCTAGAATGACATTAAGAAAGGCCTTGGCTAATACCTTCCTGATCCTCTACCTAACTCATCCCGGCCTGAGCCAAAGATGCCAAAAGGTCACAAATAAAATTCAATTTCACCACTGAAGTATTTGATTTAATGGTCAATGTGTATATTATTTGCCTTACGTTTTATTTTTTAATGCTGAATGCTTTGACAATATAAATATGAACCTTCATTCAAAACTTTTGGACAGAATATTCTGACTGTGAGCAGCATAGATCATTAATTACAGATGTGTGTATGGCTAGAATGTTTCAAGGCGTATGAATACGATTTACAGTTCTATATTATGGAACTATTTGTATATAAATAGTGTATTATTATTAATAAATATTGAAATATAATAAAATATTTTAAATATAAAGCATAATACTGACAATGTTTGCTTTTTGCAGTAAAACTGAATTTTGTATCTGTTTTATATGACGGAAGGTGCCTGTTTACCGTCAAACCGAGATGATATAAGAGGCTGTAATTCATTGTTAAATCAGTTATCCTTCGGGCTTAGACCCCATTTATTCTGGGATCTTCTGCGGAGGTAGGTTCTAATAAAGCCTCTTGTTCACGTGTTGATGCAGAGTTTTCTTCACCCCAGTTTCCTTGAACTCTCGTTTGAGTGTAGTAAAGCTTCCTCCACGAGCATCTGAAAGGAAGAAGTGTGTCTAACTCTCTTACGATAAACTGGAAGGGTTGATGCACATATTCAGGGCAGTCTTCCCTTCACTGATTCTTAAATCCTATTGGAACTCCTGAGGAGTAGGAGTTAGATTAATAGTCGACGTTATATTCCATATTTCACTACAGCTGGGCAAGCTTGGAGTTGGAAATGTGGATAGAACCTTTACAAGTTCATAACCCTTCTTTCAATTTCATCGTCCTTATTTCTTTCCATTTTCCTACCCGTGTTCTAATTTCTTGAACTGGGATGTCTGTTTCTTTCCATGCGATTTCCCTTTCTTGATTTCGAATTTCTGTTTCTTCCCATGCGCTTTTGCTATCTGGTTCTGGAATTTATCTTTTTTCTCATACGATTTTGCTTTGTTGTTATCGAATATCTATTCCTCCACATTAACTGTTTCTTCCCGTGCGATTTTGCTTTCCTATTTTCGAATTTATCTTCTTTCCCATGCGATTTTGCTTTCGAATTTCTGTTTCTTTCTGTGCGATTTCGCTTTCTCGTTTCCGAATTTATCTTTCCCTCTATGCAACTTTAATTCGTCGATTTTGAGTTTCTACTTTCTCCTATACGATTTTGCTTTCTGGTTTTGCAAATTTCTCTTTCCTCCAATGAGATTTTG
>JAGDQP010025874.1:12157-24808 GCA_022664845.1 Lepisma saccharinum
GGCTATTGATCATTACGCATCTAACCATAATAATAATTTTCTTGTTAAGGATATGATCACGTTTTAAGTTTTTTTCCAGATCATGACAAATCTACATTAGGCATTTAAATCTTTGTGCTATAGCCAGTGGAACAGAAATAGCACGCTTTCTTGCAAAAAGTCTTTGATAAGGTTAAAAGATGCAATCTGTCCTAAAACATTCCGTTCTCTGAACGCGGCCGAGTCTATGAGTTATTGTGTTATCAAGGTGAGATATCACCTGACAGTTAAAGTTAGATAACACTCATTGCCAAATGTGGTAGCTTTTTTTCGCCTCCTCGGGACCTGATCAAATCCGCAAACCCATTTCCTATTCTTTGGTATTCTATCAATAATTGCGATATAATTCTTGTAAGGATATTCATGGCTATGAATGCGATTGAGTCTGGTCTGTCTTCGTAAGAACAAATACTCTCCGTTTTAATGAAATTAACTCAGTTCGTGTTAATCAATTCAAACTTAACACAAAACTATAACGTTTGTTGCACTTTATATCATTGCGTTTATTTGAAATTATGAAATAAGAATGGAATATTACAACTATTTTCACAGTGTTTATAAAATAATTAAAATATGGAAGATAAATCAAAATCTAAAATAAGTTTTTATTTCGAAATTTATCGAAATGTTGATATTTTCTAATATTATGTATTCCATATTTTACTCTCTTCTCTGTGTCCATTGGTGGAGTTGTTACCCTTTTTCTTGGAGGAAGTGTTATAAGCATTGCTGAGTTGATATATTTTATGTTCTTGAGACCTGTATTTGTCTTTTGGAAATTATCATCAAAGAAAACATAATTCGAAGCAAGAAACGGTATGAACATTTCTGGACTTTTCATCTTTGTAAAGCTACGGATCGTCAATGCACTTCGTTTTCTATAGCAGTGGAAGAAGGAATGGAGAATATATTCGTAAGAGCGTAGATTCAAGGCGTAGATCTCAGCTGTTCTTTGGTGCCAATAATGAAAACCCTTTGAACTTTCATTCAATATAAAACAATAATGTCATTTCAAATTGCCTGCAATACTTTGCTACCATCTATTGAACATCAAACTGATTATAGATCCATTACATCTTTGCCTGTATTCTCTTTCTTTCGGGTTTTACCAACAATTTCATCGCATTTTTGTCCAATCCTTGACGTAACTTTCAATCCCCATTTCTGCTGATGTTCATATTTGGCACACAATAGTTTTAAATTCAAAGAAAACACGAATATAAACTACACAATACTCTGCAATGCATGCGATTCCTGCAGCTTGACTGGTCTCCCAGGAGTCGTTGCAACAATTGCATGCGAGATTATGCGTCTGATGCACAAACCAAACCGACTCCACTGATTTGCCTTCAACGTGTCAATACAGTGACGCGTGCAGCAGTTGCTTGCGATCATAGCATGTAACCATCGCACAAACGAAACTCCACCTTAGTCACAATGGCTGACGTGGTGAGTCACGCCGCATCCCCAAAGCTTATCTCAGGTCTTCAAATTGTAGTCAATAAACCACGAAACTGTTCTGTTGTATGGCTTGAAACTGAATTTTAAATATTTTCTACCCTGAGATATGTTTTAAGGGAAAACTCACAAATATGAATTCCATAACGTTAGTGGAATGTGTAAGTTATATTTAAACGGTAAGGCATTGTGATATACGATATATTTTAAAATAGTTGTCTTATGACTTAAAATAAAGTTCACATAAAGATTTCACTAGTATAATAGACTACTCATCGTGTACTGTTTTAAAATATTACTAGTTTGCACTAAGCATTGTGGGCAATGACGCCCACAATGCCCAGTCTCAGCATATCTCTTACGTTTATCATTAGTGTAATGTTTCAGTACTTTTCACAGAAGACGTCAATAATTGTGTGTTATTGAATAAAAGTCTAGAAACCTAATTGATAAATAGATGGCGAATTGGCTTATGATGCCTATTTGTTCCTGCGTTGCAAATATTAGGCATTTGTGTTTTCTTAGTTCGTTTCAGAACAGTAAAGAGTGAACACAACTGATAATGTAGTGTTTATAAATATTTAGTTTGTGTTTTAGTGTTTATTTCAGATTTTCTTCACTATAAATACCTTTTATGTTGTTTGTTCAAGTTAAGGTTTTTATTTGTATTTAAATCATAAACTTTGTTGAAACTCAGAACTTTTTTTATACATTCGATGATGAATTATTGCTATGTTTTCCACGAAACTCAAAACGAGGGCAGAAGCGAAGTGGAAAGCGGTGTACCCATTAATGGATGAAGTTTCAAAATCTATACTTGGTGTGTTTGATTTAGATATTTTTTTACTGCCACCACCGTAAGAGTTAAATTTAGCCTGTTTACAAATTCAGAACTTCCTTGAAAGTTGCGTGCGGTGCAAAAAAACGGTATGCATTTATCTGTCCATTTGTGATGATTATAATATTTATGGTGAAAGAAGTATTGCTTTTCCAGTAGATTGCAGACTGCGATGTGTTTGCACAGGTAATGCAGAAATCCTTTAGACAAAGCACGATAAAATAGTTTTCACGTTTGCTGGAGAATGTTCAATTACAAAAGTTCGAAATACCCCTTAGTTTGTACGTAACTTACTTAAAAGATTCTCTCAGATTATTTATTCTTAGACTCCCGTATGAACTTATAGCATTAATAATAATTCGCTTGCTAAATTCACTGCCTACATGATTTGTGTAAGTCCACATTTATTTTTTGTATTAATTCGACTAATTGAAATGCTTCGTTACTATTATCAAGTCATGTGTATTCCTTTAATTAATAGCCTCAAGTATTTTAACATGGTAGTGTTACATTGAGAATATTCCTATCTGATAGTATTTACTCTTTACGATTGGTTAT
This sequence comes from Lepisma saccharinum, assembly GCA_022664845.1. Lineage (NCBI taxonomy): Eukaryota > Metazoa > Arthropoda > Insecta > Zygentoma > Lepismatidae > Lepisma > Lepisma saccharinum. The sequence goes on from JAGDQP010025874.1 coordinate 15,051, forward strand.
GCTACTTAACGTCACATCACGTAGAAAGGACATTATCTCGTTGCCAAAGAGACACAAAATGGTTCTCATAATTTAATGTTAGTAAATACTTCCTTGTATGTATATGAAATAAGAGATTCGATGCTTCTGATATGTATTTATGAGTTTATGATTCATTGAATATTGTTTTCAAACAATAAAGACTGTGAAGAGAAATGTATATTTTCATTTCACCTTAAGCTAGATTTTTTTGTGGTTATTTGATACATTTTGGTGCTTTGGTTTATTTTTGCTATTTTTTTTGCAGCTACAAATAAATTTAGTTTGATAAGCTTCATTGCAATATTAATAATAAATATATTTTATTAATTTTGATTTAAACAAAATTGAAAAGTAGTTTTCTTTGCATTAATGCACAACACTACCGGTATGTGGTAAATGTTAGTGGTATCACGGTGTGGTTTGAACATTCTAAGGAACGTATTTACAAGGGCTTCGTTATCTTAATGGTGTGTCAAAATATTAGTATTTCTTAAGATCAGTAGAAAATAAACCCCTAAAGTAGAAGTAAAGTAAGGACTTTCCTCTACTACAAGTCTAGTATGCCTACTTTACCTTTTATTGATACTAATACTTAAAAAGGAAGAGAATTCTGAAAGGTACACGCTACTCAGCCAAATGCTGCTGAAGTAAACGTCATCTTACCTGCTCCATCTAGACTAACAAAATGAAACAGTCTAAATACCAATCAAAACATATGAAGTAGGTCTACTGCAGATACCATGCTAAAAATAAGAACACCGAATACTCTACGTCATGGTGGTTGTTGAATATGTTGAATTTATTTCAAGACTTATAGGCAATTTTTTGGCTCAGGCCGAATAGTTGCTGATGGGATGGATTGGTGGACTAAAGAAAGTACGAGAAAACGTGAGAACCATGACAAACCCCACGCACACGGCGTTTGTCCACCACAAAGACCACATGGCCCGAGATGGTATCGAACCAAGGACACAACGCACCAGAAATAACCGCTTTACCACTGAGCAACCTCAGCACCACTCATCATGGTGTGGAATACTGAAAACGAGAATTTATAAAAGAAATAATCCGACGGCATTTTCCCAATATGGCGCCGCGAGCGGCAGCGCAGCAAATTTAGTATATTAGTCAGTATTTGAAACTATGTCAAACTGACAATTTTCAAAAGTTTTGTACTTTTTTTTTTTTCAGGTACGTCCATTTTTAGCTTTCTGTTGCTTGGACTAAAAGGCGAAATCTTTAAGAAGAAAATAGATTTATCGAAGAACCGCTCTCTAGTTATCGAAGCCAGATGTGATCATTTAATTATTATATAATCATTAAATTCTCTACAACCATATCTATTTTTGAATGATCAATTTCAGAGTATCGAACTATCTACTAAACAAATAAACGTGGATGAAAATGTCTCTACATTTAAATTTCTGGGAACGAGATATCCTAAAACGATATATCACATGATCCCCTTCCTACTTGAAATTCTCGACCTGAATCTAAAATGCGGACTTTCAAGACGGCGGTCAACATGCTCATACCTCCACCACATGCAGCCCTTCACCTGATGCCATTACCCAAAGGCACGATCAGACTTTCGCAGAGGTTTCAACACGACAAGTCTCTTGAGACGTATGCCTTGCCATGTACAGATAGGCACGAATCGATATTCTAAAATTCCTATTCAAAATTCTCAGGAAGATTGAGTCTATGGATGTTATTTTCGAAAATTACAGAGTAAAACCTAGTAGGGAGGAAATATTTTAAGTAAATATAGACTGATCATTTGACGCAGTTCCCTTGTAAGCAGAGCAAAATATGGAATGTTCTGAACGTAAATTCGGATTGTTAAGCCAACGTTTCTTTCGGGGAAACCTCACTCATACTGGTCGGTGTGCTCGATACTCGAACTCGCGCCCTTACCCAGTTCTCCATCGTAGTGAATGGGCCATGGGGGTTAGGTTAAATATGAAATATAATCTACTTATTCGTTGTGGATTACAGATAAGGGGTGAAAGTCTTGAGTAGCGTATGATGGGTTGGGAAAACTACAGGATCCTAAAATCATAAAAGGTCACAAATCGTTACTGTTCATGAGCTGGTAACCACAAATTTACGGTTTCAACCACATTTCAAGGTTCCATACTTCCCACGGACTTCATTTTCTATGCCTTCTCAATCCACTAATATTAATTTTAAATATGAAGACATGTGATAAACCACAACACAAAGGCCAGATTCTCATTCAAAACAATGCTTACTTACCTAGAAGTAATAATTACTTGATGCTATTATAGCCATATAGTAAGTTTACTATTTACTAATATGCTAATATTTGGGATTCATACTTTGTAATTGCCTTTATTATCATCTAGTGGAAATTTACACTTCTTAATCCATGATAAATTGAAAGTATCGCTCTCCTGCCGCAAAAAATATATGAGCGAGTCTCTTGATTATACGTTGCAAATGACATTGATGTACACTGAAGTGCCAAAGTCATGGATATATACCAAATTACGTGTGGGACTCCCTGGAGAACGGTGAAGTGCAACAACTCGACTTGGCAGAGACACAAGTCGCTGATAGTCCGCTGGGGGGATTTGCAGCCGTGGAGTCTCGATTGCCGTCCACAATTCAGTGGTTGTTGCAGGCGGAGGATCCTAAGTACGAATAGCACGTTCGATGATATTCCACAGGCGCTCGATAGCGTTCATATCCGACGAACTAGGGGCCAAATCATGTGTTGGAAGTTGCCACAATGTACCTCAAACCAGTCGCTTACCATTGCACCCAGTCGACATGGCGCATTCTCATCCTGGAAATTAACATTTTTAGTAGGGTACAGTAAGTTTATAAAGGCATGGAGGTGGTCAGCAAGCAGCTGAACATAGCGCTGACTAGTCAATGTCCGGTTCTAGCGAGGCAGAGGACCCAAACCATGCTAGCCAAACACACCTCACACCATGACGGACCCACCATCAGCTTGCACAGTCCCTTGTTGATACTTGGTTGCATGATCTCATTGGGTCTGCCCCACACCCGGACCCTACCATCCGCGCGTACCAATTGGAAACTTGACCAGTCTGACCACGATACACGTTGCTAGTACTCTAAGGCCCAATCTAGGTGTTCTCGAGCCCATGTGAGTCGCCGTCGCCGATGCGCAGCCTCGACCTTCGGCTGCGATACCCCATGGAGACCATATTGCGCTATAAACAGTAAATATTTTCTATCTCAAACACGGCTGAAGTTATCAACTAGAAATTTTTATTGTAATATGTCCATAATATCCGTACTTCTCACACAAAACATGGTTTGGATATCATAGGAACTTCCAGAGATAACATGGTTTATTTAGCTGAATTTCAAACATATACTCCGCGTGAGATACTGAACTTTAGAGTATAAAATGTTTCTTCTAACCACCAGCACCCATCAGTTACAAAATGAATTTTGTATATGTTTTTTTCTACATTACATGAAGATAATTGTAGCGAAGTATCGTTTTGTAACTAGTTGGGGCTGATGGTTAAACAACATAAAATTTCCTAGAAAAGGTGCATTTTGTATAAGTAAAATTGTTCGTTTACATAAGAAAATTAATTTTTATCTACAAAACAATTTTATCTACAATCGTTTGGTTTATACTGTAACATATTTATTACATTAGTACTTTCCAAACGAAATTTGGACTTGATAGATTAAGCCATTATGGAGAATCGGAATTTATTTAGAACAACGTTATAAAAATTAGAATCTGGATGTGGCCATTTTTGGACGCGCTTTCCATGATAACCGGAAGTTGTATAGACATAGCATTTAGATTATTGGAACTCACTTATGATCTAGTTATTACGTAAAAAATTTCATTAGAATCTGTTGAGGGGCAGAAAACGGCCCTTATGCACAGTACTCCTCTATTGCCTGAATAAAAAAATTTTCTTGGGTTGATCCCAATACAGCCCTGTCCTGAATTTTAACTATGAAAATATGGTCACTAATATTGGCTTCCCACGACGTCTCAGTCTTTTCAACGACCTATTTTTCTCCGGTTTTCCCACCACAGTGGAATACATTCTTCGTTTTTTCCTCTCCCGAGCTACATAGCCTAGTCACCTTAGCCGGCGTGATTTCGTTATTCTTATTAATATCTAGTTAGTAATTGCTTTTATTATTATTATTCGAATTTATTATTATTATTAGAATATAGAGTTCGTCAACGAAAGACTATCGTATGTTACGATACGTACCCGATGATACAACATGGTTTTAATAAATGTCTACGCTCCGACCGAGCAGGCTAATGATAATGACAAAGATACATTTTACGAGAAGCTAGAAAGCTTGTTTGGCCGATTACGGAAATATAATTAAAAAATTGTATTCAATGATTTCAATGCTAAGGTTGTGAGGCAACCTACTATAGACAAATACAGCCTTCAATAAGAGACCAACAACAATGGAGAAAGATTAACTTTCGCGATTTCGAAAAATCTACTAGTAAAGATCTTCCAGCACAAAGACATACACAAATACACATGAGTATCTCCGGATGGCAAAACGCTCAATCAGATCGATCACGTATTAGTAGATAGACGAAGACACACCAATATAATGGATGTTAGGTCTTACAGAGCAGCGAAAGGGGACACTGACCATCAGTTAGTGATCACTAAAGTGAGGGAAAAGTTATGCATCGCGAACAGAGAAAGCAAGGAATTAAAACAACTGAAATTCAAAGTTAAACGATTAAATAATCCGAGCATAAAAGCGGATTACCAACTCGAACTCTCAAATAGGTTCGAAATCTTAGCCGACTCCAGTAATAATAATAATGATAATATTAATAATGAAATTGGTGTAAGTAAGATGTAGGAGGCAATTCGTGGAACAGTTAAGAGACCAGCGAAGAAACGTGTAGGTGAGAAGAAACAACAGAAAAACAAACCTTGGTTTGATGAAGAATGTCTTAAGCTTCATGAGGAACGAAAACAAGCAAGGCAACGATGCCTAAGTAATAAAAGCGAAGCAAATACCAACCACTACAGTAACGCGAAACGCAACGCCACACCCGAGTTTAAAAAAAGGCGGAAATTTGACGCAGAAGATTCAAGAGATAGACTAAAACGGCAAGACAAATAACATACGAGACCTATACAAAGGGGTAAACTCGTTAAGAAAAGGTTACCAGCCCAGGTTAAGGATGGCTTGGAAATGAACGTGCAGATCTTCAGGAACGTGACTAAAATTGTCGATGTGTGGAAAAGATATTTCGACAAACTTCTTAATGTACGCAAGGGGAACAAACAGAGGAATTTGACATTTATACCGCAGAACCGTGGATTCCCGAACGTAGCGAGATCGAGATCAAAATGTCGGTAAAGAAACTGAAAAATTTCAAATCACAAGGATTAGACAATATTCCAGCTGAATTAATTAAAGCGGAAGGAGCGGCACGAATCAAGAAACTGCATAAATTGATAAACGCAATATGGAGAAAAGAAAAGCTCTCAAAGGAATGGAAATCGTCAATAATCGTTCCGATTTACAAGAAAGGTGATAAATCGGACTGTAATAATTACCACGGAATCTCGTTACTTCCAACCTGTTACAAGGTATTAAGTAATATGCTGTTAACACGCCTAAGTGTATACGTGGCTTAAATAATTGGAGACCACCAATGGATTTAGAAGAAATAGATCCACGTTGGACCAGAATTTCGCCTTGAGACAAATTTTGGAGAAGAAATGGGAATACAATAGACTGTTCACCTGCTATTCATTGATTCTAAGAAGGCTTATGAATCTATAACAGGGAAAAGCTATACAGTATCCTGGTACAATTTGGAATTCCGAAGAAACTTGTGAAAAGTGTCTCAGTGGCCCCATAAGCATAGTACGTGCAGGTAATAATAATATGTGAGATAGTTTCAAGATTCGCAATGGGTTGAAACAAGGCGATGCCTTGTCACCACTGCTGTTTAACTTTGCTTCAGAATATGCGATTATAAAAATAAAAGAGGACAAAAAGGGACTAACGTTGAATGGCTTGAATCAACTGTTCGTGTACGCGGATGATGTAGATTTAATAGAGGACGATATAGATGCATTACAATGTAACATCGATAGAAGCTTGCGATGAGATAGGTCTACAGGTAAACGTAGAGAGAACAGATATGACAACAAGCCGAAACATAGGGAATAACTGAAACGGGTACGTAACAATTAATAATGAGAACAGAAAAAGTTAACTAATTTAAATACTTGGGAGCCTACGCAACGAACAAAAAGGAAGTAACGAAAGAAATAAAAAGTCGTTTATTATCGGGCAACGCATGTTTCTATTCAGTCCAGAAACTCCTAACCTTGAGATAAATATCAAGGAAGTTGTAATTAAAAATATACAAAACGGTTATACTTTACGGTTGCGAAAGTTGGATTACGACGCTAGCAGATGAACATAAATTGCGTTTGAGCGTAGTTGAGCAGTATCGCGATACTAGTATCTTTCCTCGATTTTTAGTATATCGATAAATATCAGATACTATTGAAAATTGGTATCGATATCGTGTATCTCGATTGTGTTGAGCAGTATGTTGTAGATACTTTTGCGATACTTTTACCGAGACTACCATATTTTAACGTCCGTTTCTTCGTTACTTTTTAGTTACTAGTTTGGTCTTGGTGGTCTTGATATTACATGTAACTAGCTACTTAATGTTGTACCGCACATAATTCGGAACCGCGTGAAGGCTTGAAAATAAGATCAACACGGTATTCGGAAATGTTTGCTAACTGGAAGCGATATTGAGAACTTGAGGCCTATTCGCAAGTTATTTCCGACGCCATCTTGTTCCTGTTTCGCGTGCTCCTATATTAGCTATGTCGCCAAGTGTGTTGCCATTGTCTGATTCGCTGCTATAGGATTACAATCGGAAAGTAGCGTGTTGTTTCCGCTAATATAAAGAATGTAGGAAAGTTAAGTAATGACCGTAGATAACAGTAACGGAATACAATATTTACACTGAAAACTTCCTGGCACTAAAAGCACACAAAAAATTCACCAAAAATGAAATTTATATGAACGCATTTGAACTTCATGTGAACCTACTGAAAAATTGGGAGTTTTTGTGTGCACAATGTATCCTTTTATTGACTTCCTACTATTGGTGCACATTTTGCGCAGCTTATCTCATATTTACCGAAGTTCACATTATCTAGAATATCGCTTTCAGATCACTTGTAGTATACATTAGCCAGTATTGAGTGAACTTTTCGTGCATGAATTGGGCACCAGCACACCAGAAGCTCATATATTATGCACTAGAAACGTGGTAGAACTGGAACATATTGTGAACTTATTTCGGGATATCCTGTGAACTTTAAGTAAACTTTGGTTTTCAGTGTATCCATAGGTCTACATGTGAATAAGGAGTTTGAATTAATTTTATTTATGGCCTTCAGACATCTAAGGCTCTGGTTGACATAGGGGAGGGGAAAGGTAGCGTTAAGATGCCGGCCAGGGCCTAAGTTGAAGGTCCCATCGCGGCATGTGACTGAAGGAAAAACCTGAAAAACCTCAGTCAGGATGAAATTGGAGAAGGGGTTGCAACTGGCGGCCTGATCTTAGAAGGAGGAAACAAATTTATATTTTAACTTACGTGACGATTGTTGAAGAGATGCCTTAACTTTGTGGTGTCAATAAAGAGTACAAGCGTGCAATGAGAAGAGCTGTACTCGACACTGGAAGAGTACGAAAATATAACGTCAGTATTCCATACTTACCTATGTATATGCCAATATAATTTGTAATTAGAAAAAAAAGTAGCCTTTCTGGAGAAATTAATGAGAGTTACTGTTATTCGGCCAGCTTCATGTAATTGTTACTAGCTCTCCCTTGTACAAGGCTATTTTCTTTATCGTCATTTAGTTGTATATAATGAATGAATGATTTGCTTTACCTGCCGGAACAAGAAAATGTTCTATGATTTTCTGCCTTACCTCTTCTTGCGCCTCTATTTTACATGACGTTTTGAGCCAAACAGTGATGGCTAAAAACGTGCAGGTTCTTAGTTTGAATCCTAGTCGGAGTCTCCTGATTGGCTTTGTCTAGTCGCACTAGGCCAGTTCTGCACCGATTCCTATCCTATCCTTTTCGTAAGTCCTACGTAGCCCTAACCTGCTCCTAACTCAACTACGACGTTTATTTCAGTTAAAGTAATTGAAGCGGAACCGAGTAGGGAGACTAAGCATATATGCTACCACTAAGTTTCAACAACGAGCATACTATTTGGATGATCAATGTTCCGTTAGAAAAATTGCGGCAAAACCTTTCAAATGACACCTCAACCAAATTCCAAAGGCTAGTAGTTTCAGACAGAGATAAAACCGGTTTACTTGTGTTAACCTGGCCTGACCCGAACATAGGTGACCCATATACTCGGTCTGAACATTGACCCGGAAATCAGCTCTAACTTGACCCGAATGACGCGATTGACCCGGTCCCAAACTGGAACCCATTTACCCGAATGAATCGGGACTCGATCTTGACCCAAAATCACCAGACTAACAACGCTGTGACACGATGATCGAATCTTGACGCAATTGACCCGGTGACGCTCTTGCTCTTGTGGTATGATGAATAAATCTATATTGTGATTTGTAAGGATCCTTGAGAAGTGAGATTACGTACAGGAACTTCATTTTTAAGAGTTTTAAATTATGGTAATGCTTTTATGCTATTTAATACTTCAAACACATTTCTTGTTTCCAGAATATCCTTTACCAGGGCAGGGAGGATATTTGCACGTCTCCGGCGACATTTCTGTTCTTTTCGGGGATATGAGACTATTTCCATATTCTAATACTATTCTTAGGAACTATCGGGCGTCTTATTTTCCGTACTGTGGGGATTAGCACCCCCGTTTCCTGTCGCCCCTGAAAGAATGTTCAAACACAACACTGTATAACGAAAGAATTAAGGTCCTCCGGGTCAAAATTGGATCATCGGGTCACATCAGGTCGCAAGCAAAGACCCTGTAAACCGTTTCAGGTCTGGTTCCTGAGTTGACAATTATCTCCCAGAACTGGGATCTGGATTATCTATACTGATTTGAACTAGTCTCCCCAAGACTTTTCCAACGACACCTCCACCAAGGTAGTCTTTTAACTTCAAGTTTTCATCAGGTATTGATGGGAACGAGTTAAAGAAGTTTTTCGGCACTTTATTAAATATAGTACCCCAATTCCTTTAAGTACCGTATATCAGTGGAGAGACTCTTCAGTAAAGCAGTGTTGCATTATAAAGGGGGACGCATGGGGCAGTACTTTAAAGCAGTGGTTTTCAACCGCCGGTCCTCGACAAATTAATACATCTAATTATTTGAAATTTATTTTGTAGTTTTCGATGGTTCAGAATTCACATTAAAGATCATATTTCCTGTTTACAACAACTAGACTCTGAAATCTTTTAAACGTGAAACAAGGCTATAACTTACTGGCATCTTCCCGGTCCTTGGACGTTTTTCTCTGTAGTTTGCCGGTCCGTGAGTATTTAAAGGTTGAAAAACACTGCTTTAGAGGACGAGTTACTTCTGTTTCAAAATTGTTTCAATGTACCTTATTATTATACATAACTGTAGACTACCTGAACCTATTATGAAGTCTAATAATGTAAGTATTGTTTCTTCTGTTTTTATTATTATTATTATTATTATTATTATTATTATTATTATTATTATT
>JAGDQP010025875.1:0-26473 GCA_022664845.1 Lepisma saccharinum
GTGATGCAACCACTTATTCCAAAATTGGATTATTTGTCATGGAATGACCCTATAGTATTGTAAGTGGGATAGTTTATGCCGAGGAATGCATTATATGCACAGAAATTGGTCGTATCCAAGATATTAATCGTATTAAAGGAGGCACCTATCAAATACAAAACCATTCTTTCAAATCAATCCAGAGTCCCACTATTTCAGTGCGTCTTTCAAATCATTTGCGTGTTTTTACCATATTCTTATCGGACACGTATACAAATTTGTCCCGAAACATTGGCAAACTTGTTAAATAAATCAAAATTTTAGTCTAATAAATAAGACAGTGAATTGGAATTCAATGACAATGTGTTGGCAATGTGCCTCAAATATACCCAATGTAAGTTGTTGCTTCACATCAAGATTTTTTCCAAACTAGACACTATTGTTGAACTCCATGCAATGTGTCTTCGTTTAAGAATAATTCTTCAATTTAACTTAACCTAGTTTTAAACCTTGTCTATAGAAAGACGGTTCTTTTTTTAAAGTCAAAATCAATCTTGGTGAAAGAAAGTTTTAATCCTGACTGGACGAACACGAAAAGGGTTTTCGTTGGTTGTAGCTCAAGATGTGTAGGATGCTGTCTTTGGCGTGGATCCCAGAAAACATGTCTGTTTCCCTCAAGTTGGGCAGACGGTGCTTCCGGACTTCCACTAAAGAAAGACAAAAATAGGAAAGAAGAAAAGAGGACAATCAAAGAAAACAAAAGTCAACAATCATTGAAATTAGTAGAAAATAATTAACCTTTACCGCCAACAAGAAGTGACAGTTTCGTGCGATTTAAATAAATACGTATATCATTTTAGTTCCTTTCACTATGTTCACGAAGGAGAAGGGGGGGGGGGGAGTTTGGCAGAAGACCAAAATGTAACGCATATTGGCATCGCTGGTGCACTAATGTAAAATTATGCATGACAAGCGGGAAAACACGGAATAGTATAGAAGAAGCCCAAAAAGATTCGTTATAGAGTGGTAGGTAATTTGGCATAGTATCAACAATGTTAACAGATTAATCAAGAACAATTGATTTCTAAGCGATCTTTACTTGGTGCTGTTGAGTAACAATTATAAAGAAAACTATTACGATTAATGTCACAAACAGATGTTTGGAAACAACAACAACAGAGAGTAGTATTTGATGGTTTATTCTCAGAAGTAAATAGAATAGAAAACATGTAAAGGCACCTAACACCATGGTAAATGCTTGACAGACACAATACCTTCAAAGTTCAACCTATACTTTCTGGTTCAAACAAGCAAGATGCTGGACTTCATATGGCGTCTTCAAATTCTGGCCTGTCCATTAGGATAAATGGGTGTGAATCTTGCTTCATCCAATCACACAACTCGTTTTGTTGTTGACCAATAGGTAGGGTTGTGTCCCAGTGTCCCGAAAAAAGCATTAAAAGCAGCGAATTTAATAACAAATCATAACGATATGATTTAATTTTAATAGAGACATTTGCTTTACTACTCCTGAACGTTCGTAATTAATAAGAGATCAACTAGTTAAACTGCTGTTATAATACATAATTAATTCCTGTATTTTAATAAATAAACAAGGTTATAAGGTATTATGAATGGTCGCGTGTGCGTGTAAAGTCGGTTAAGTAAAAAAAAGAAAAAGAAATTGAGTGTATAGCAGGTTCTTATTGAGGAAAAAATTATCTCTGTCTTTCTCTCTAATTGGCTAAGTTCTACCTCTATATTAAAGGAATATTTGTCACTTTTATATTTTCAGATCTACATGCATTAGCATTGTCATTGTGTATTTCAAAGTCAATTTTCTCAATTCGTACTTTATCCGACTTTACACGCACATGCTTAACACCAAAACAGTAGGGAAATTGAAAGTTGTTAAGTTGGTTCCATTCAAAAAAAGAAAATAATTTTGAAATTCGAGGTAGTTTGAAGTAGTTAATAAAACACAACTTTAAGCTTAAATGTATGACCTGAATAAAACCTTTTATCGATTGACCCTCAAACCACCTTGCAAATAAGGAAGTATTAGATCACGGTAAGTCCTGTCCTGAATTTTGACAGAGAATATGATCCCCGTCTTTTAGAATGTGTAACAATGTGGACATTTTTTGATTCCTCATTGTTTCTCACAATTAAAGAAATATACAGGATAACGGAGCTTACTTATTAACTATGCTATGGATCGAAATTTCATTAGCACCAACTAAGCTACAATAACAAATTCCACTTCCAAAATATATTATGCCACTTACCAAGATAAATCTCTCCACAATCACAAACTGTAAAGGAATAATTAATTGACTAAGAAAAATATTTGATGCTTAAATGAACCCACGGTGCAAGACGGGTTAGCCCGTACACTACATAGGACATGGTAAGATGATTGTTAAACTCTCGTTATACTTTGTTTACCAGAATGAGAACACGATAAAGATAAACTTCATATCAATCACGAATGAAGTTCACTGCTTCAACAACAATGGTCTTAAGTTATTCTTTCTATATCATTCCTTCACTACTATTTGCAAGGTATAGGAATCATTTTGTTTTGCTTCAATCTGTGACAGATTACGACGGCCTGTCGCTTTTCGTCATTTTATTAAGGGATACTAATTTTTAATTGTTAATGACTGTTAATATAGTAATAAAAAAAAAACCTCCGCATAAACACGATTCGATCTGATGCCAGTTCGTTGTTATGTAGAGGAAACGAACATCTGTACCATTTAACCACTTTGTAAAGACTACCTTCATATTTTGAGCCAATGGTTTAGGAATAACTCTCAATCCATATATCACTTACAACTATTTTATGTGAACATTTTTTTATTCAAATATTTACGTATAAATCAGTTGCTGCATATACACAACAGAAATAATGAAGCTGAAATAAAAGACAAGATAACATATAACTACAGTAGTTTCTTCGTAGAAGTTCAACTTTAAGCCATGTTTATAAAATATATATTATTATTATCATCATCTCCGTGGTCCAGCAAAATTTTGGATTGTCATTGTGGAAGCATGCGTGCACGAATCTCTCTGAGTTTTTTTTTTAGTGTTTACCTAAGTTTCAATGAAAGAATAATCTACCATGTGTTCTATGCCACCACCTTCCTCAACTCTTTAGCCAGAAGAGAGCTCACCGAGTAATGTCATTCCTCAGACGTGATGATTATATTTTTTTTACTTTTATCAACGTCCTAAACGAACCTGTGAGCTTCTAATCATGGAACATACAGAAGTTGTTGAAGGTAGCACCATTTTGGTTCATTGGTAGAGCGTTGGATTCGCACTGGGAGGTCCTGGGTTCGATAATATCTGCAGACCATCCTGACTGAGGTTTTCCAGGATTTCTCCTCAGTCACACTAGACAAATGCGAAGATGCCAACTTAGTCAGGCCCTGGCTGATTCCTTCCCACATCCTTTCCCTACCCTATCTCTGCCTGAGTCATAGATGTCTAAAGGCCATACACATATTCAATTCAACTCAATTGAGAACATTCATTTTCAAGCAGTGAATGTCAAACGTCACTGATATGAAACTTTCCTTTTCTTGTTCTCGTTCTGGGAAACAAAGTATAACTTGTGTTTAGCAATCGTCGTACCGTGCACTTTGCACGGCTAGTGTATGGACTAACGTCTTGGACTTTCAATCTCGCACCACCCTCGGTTTGTGACAATACGTGACAATACAAGTGGAGATTGGACAGTTCAGATATTTGTAAAAAATGTGCGTATGTGTGCATGAATATAATAACAATAAATGGAACTTTCCATCTTGGTTTTATTGCTCTTTTCTTTTTCTCTCTTTGTGTGATCTTTTCGTCTTTGTGTCACTTCCTCTACTTCTTTCTCTCTCTTTCTCCCTTTTTCTTACCCTTTGTGTATGTATCTCTCTGCTACAGGGTCATCGAACGAGATGGTCTGGATTATAAATTGTTATTATAAAAAAAATGTTCTGAAAGAAAACACACGTGCACGTCTTAAAATGTTAAGAAATGTTCAAAGTTTTAGACTTAGTACATTTTGATGTAGGCACCATTTTTAACTCAGAAGATGTCTATACAATAAATATACTATCTCCTGACACGTCGTCTGAATCGTGTCTGGAGTCGCAGTTGCAATTGATGCACCGATCTTCTCTTTAAGGTACTGAATGCTAGATATTCTGAGTATACACATTTTTTTTTAGTGTGTCCCCTAAAAAGAAAGTCCAGTGGTAATAGATCTGGGCTTAGAGGGAACTCGTTTCCAGAGTCGTGTTGTTTGTGATGTTTTAAATGAGAGATTCCCAAATGACAAGTTTGGAAGTGGTGAACCAATACCCTGGTCACGTCGAAGACAAGATCTATCACAATTCGACTTTTTTTTGTGGGAACACATTAAAAGCAATGCATACGCTGAGAGGATAAGGAACATCCAACAACTTAAAAAGAGAATCGCTGCAGCAATTACAACTGCAATTCCAAACACTATTCAGAAGACGTGGCAGGAGATAGAATATCGTGTAGAGGTCTGCAGAGCTACAAATGGTGCCCATATCGAAATGTACGTCTAAAACGAAATGTACGTCGCAAAGATAAGTCTAAAACTTTGAACATTTCTGAACGTTTTAAGACACCACACGTGTATTTCCATTCAGGACTTTTTTTATTTTAAGGTTTAGAATACCGGCCATACCTAAGTTTTTATTATTATAACTTTATATTTGGGGAGGGTAGAATCAACCCTGACTTGCCGAATCTAAGTTATGGGAAATCCATTTCACAAGTTTAGAGAACATAAATTATATTTTACCATAATGACTTTGGCTGAAAACTTCATTTCCATGCTTAAAACTATTAGAAAATTAATATATCCTGTTTTATTCACGTTTGAAATGTAGATCATGTGTCTACACTTTTAAGTTTTAATGTAATGTGGACTTAAAATCTTGCTGATTTCTGTTAAAAACGAAGTACCATAAATATCAATAATTAAAAGTATTCAGCAGTGACTCATACCAGATGTCTCTCAAAACTCTCGTGTTCCAATGGAACTAATGAGATTTTCATTTGACTACAAACTTGGCACGGAATTTTGAAAGGAAACATTCGAAACCTACCACCTGCACATTTGAATTGCTCCCACAAAATACTACAAGAAATAACTGCTATCTTACAGTTTCATTTCACTGAATATTTGAGTTTTGAGTTTAGTCTCTTTATTTCTTCTATTACGTTTTCGTTCCTTAATTCTCCTATATATTCTATCTCTTTCTCCTATGTGGTATCGAAATGGTCCCTCCATGGTTTGACCTCATTTAAAAGTACAGTAAACCATGCTCTTCCCTCATTACTTTATTTCTTATTTTTCATAGATGCATGTAAACAGTTGGATATTGACTCCTGATTGGCAGCAGTACTTCCTGAGTACTGGACTGAGTAGTATTTGAGGGCCCTGGGCTATTGACTCTGTTACATATCCCCTGTGGTCGTAAGCCTTACATAGGTTACTTATTTACCTTTCTGGGGACCAGTGAATCAGTGAGGATGTTGGACTGCAGCCCTTTTAGCCTCCCTCAGTCCAGCTCTGCATGTAGCCTATTTTATTGATGCAGAAGCCAGGAAAATTCTGATGTGTTGGCCCCCCCCCCCCCTTCCTTCTAGCTACGGGGCAAGTATGTACTGTACAAACAAGGTTTTTGTGCACGTTTAACTCGTTTCCAATATAAAGTCTTTATGCAAATAGTATTTTGTGTCTACATGTAAACTCCCAGTATCTAACAAAAATCATTTTATATTTGGTTGGAATTCCCTCTCATGTGGGGATAAACAAAAGACTAGTAAATTAGTGCGGCCCCAATGATAATGTACAGAAGTGAATAAGAAAAACGAAAAACTGCCTTGTATGAAAGAAAGATTTTAGCGTCAATTTGTGCATCGGAATTGAGACTGAAGGAAAGCACGTCAAATTTCGTAGAAGTACATATTATATAAAAATATCATACAGAAATGCTGTTTTATCTACAGATTGACAATGGCCGACTAAATCGAAGTCCCTGAACTGAAATTTGAAGTCACTTTCTCCCTACCTGTTACAGACTTACGAGATGACTATATATCAGCTGATCAGTCGAGATTTAAATGATTTTTTAACCTGTTACGTACGAAAATGACACCCACTGAACCAACCTTTTTAATATTTTTCAATACAGATGTTCAGAAATGTCGATTTGCGTCTATTTGTGCACGGTAGGGCATAAGTTTGAATA
The DNA here is from genome assembly GCA_022664845.1 of Lepisma saccharinum. NCBI lineage: Eukaryota > Metazoa > Arthropoda > Insecta > Zygentoma > Lepismatidae > Lepisma > Lepisma saccharinum. The sequence continues at coordinate 6,273 of JAGDQP010025875.1, forward strand.
CCGATACACTTGTCATGCTGAAACCGCTGCGGAAATCTGAACCAACCTTTGAGTAATGAAAATAGACAATAGCTTTAAAGCTGCACCTGGTGGAGGTATGAGCACTATGACTGCCATCTTGAAGATCGTCATCTTGGTTTCAGCTCAAGAATTTTAAATAGGAAAGGGCATGTGAGTGACATATCGTTATAGGTTAGTTTATTACCAGAAATTCAAATTTCAAGACATTTGTCCACCTACGTTAATTTTTTTTAGGATATAGGGATTCTAAAAGTTGGAATTTGGCGTCCTACAACATGAACTTAATGTTGCGGCCATCTTACGTAACATATCGGGTTCAACAACAATACAAAATCATAATTAAAACGTATTTTCGGCTCTATAAGGCATTTTTTTTCTAGATTCTTTAATTGGTTTATGTATACTTTTACATATGTAAATTATAACTATAATCATATCTATTTTCGAATCATCAATTTCAATATTTCTATCTCCTAAACAAAGGAACGACAAATGTGTTCAAATTTAAATTTCTGGGAACAAACTAGCCTAAAACGATACGTTACATCACCCCCTTCCTATGTGAAATTCTTGAGTTGAGTGCTGAGGCTTTCAAGATGGCGGCAATGGTGCTCATACCTCCACCAGGTGCAGTTTTTTTTTATCTATTATCGTTACCCAATGGTCGGTTCAGATTTCCGCAGTCGTTTTATCACAAGTGCATTTAGACTTACGCCTTACCGGGTACAAATAGACACAAATCGACATTTCTAAAAAATTCCTATTGAAAAATATCAAAAAGGTTGGGTCAATTTTCGTACATTACAAGGTTAAAAACTAGTGGAAAAAACAACAACAGTGCATGTAAATATCGGCTGATGAGCTGAAGTAGTTACCCCGTGAGTGCATATACCCAGTAAAAAATACCATAATAAAATATTGTAGGGATAAATTAAGTTTTTGCTCCCAAATCTGAACTGCTAGCCTGTGTTACAGACGGACGCAGTGTAATTTCAGTACCAGCACAAAAATATTTCTGATGTTCGCTAAAAACAAAACCAGTATAAATATTGACATATAATTTCTATTTTCTTCATATAAATCTTTTAAGTATCCTCAGACAGAACAATAGTACTGACAGTAACTCATTCATTCATATATCCATGAAATTATTTGTGCTAAGTTTACAAAGTCAAGAAAAGATGTATAAGTTACTGCAGCACTATAATAGCAAAAGGATAAAGCAAACCAAACAACCAGATGAAACAGGAAGAACGCTTACAAAATTTAATGTAGTAGATGAAAATTATTCTTATACTCAGATAAGGTTTTGAGCAAAATTAGCGCGAATGAAGCATAGATTATGCTGAAACATTTTTATTTTCAATGGTAATTTCAGTTGTGTGTTCTTGTCCATGGTGGCTCAGTGGAAGCGTGATCTCTTCCTAATCGGAAGGACCTATTTCATCTCTTAGGGTACAGTATCCTCTTGAAAGGAAAGGGCTTTACCAAAGGAAGACACCAAAATAGGTCTACATTGGATACCAGGTGTAAAATATGTTTTCATAGAAATATGCGTGTATTTATTATAATCGTCGGGTTGCTGATAAAAGTACCCAAGTCATTTTCCTAAAATTGGGATTACATGCCTAAAATACTAAATAAATAAAATCAATCTATGACTAGTAAAATTAACTAAATAACAAATTACAAGACTTCATAGATTATAACAGATTTGCGATTCTTTTTACAAATTCTGTGATTTCTCATAACGATTCAAGACCTTTGTATTTCATTTCTCAGAAATTCTGTAAATGTGACTTGGGTACTTTTACTATGAATGCAACAGACACTATTGACTATTTTGAGAGTAACACTCAGTTGTTGACGATTAGGGTCCTTCTCATATGATTGGGGCTTAAGCACCCTAAAAGTAACCAAGCTATACCACTGTCAGTCACAATAGGCAAATTTCGTGATGGTATCTTGAAGTATCTACTTTACCCACACCTTCACCTTCCCTTACGGACAGAATAAGTGAATGACTTTATGCTTCATAGTTGCTTGTTTCGCTTCACATTGTTCTCTTATCTAGTGTCATAAAGCTCAAGGGAAAAGTACGAATTGTAAACGATATTTTAACTCTGGATGAACCTGAAGTTGTTTCCCTGGAACTAGAAATTTGACGTCCTCAAAGTGCTTCCGACCGGATGCTACAAATTTCCTGAAAACGCAGGCGCTAGTGTTTGCAATTTCCTCCTCCTGTGCTCCACTGATAATGGGTTTACATTAGTGTTTATAGAAATTATAACCTTGACTTTGTTGAATTCCTGTTCTCCGTGTGACATTCCGGAAAAGCAAAATTGAAATAAAAGTCTTGTTAAGGTAAATATGTTGTCGTCAGAACGAAAAAAAAAAAAAAATCCTTCACGTGACAGGAAGTTCGTTCACTCGGCTAGTAAATAGTAAGTAGTAACAGCTACAAGAACATTATTCATAAACACGTTTACTCACATATTTGGTGATTCACTTACTACACATTCTTTAGTTGTATTGAATGATTAATTTACATGGCACCTAATATGTTCGATGGAAGTTCATTTCCTTTGCTCTTCCGTGCTTTATTAAATATTCGGGTGTTACAGGTGTGCGACTTTTCGATACAACAACTGATCTTATCTTGTAATACCGATATATCAATATGGAAAAGTTGATATATCAAATATCAATATTGAATCAATCTTAATGTGAACAATGTTCAATTTTCAGCCATAATTCGGCATTCACGATTTTTTATTTTAAATAATTTTTATCTTAATAATAATCGATTTTAAAGGATATTGAGCACTATTGGACTTCCGACGATATTTCGTTTCTATTGATAACGATTCTTCAATATGAATAGGGTTGCCAGGTTTCTAAAATGTCAATACGGGACAGGTCACGACAGTTCACTCAAGGAAACATTAAAAAAATGTATTGTTGCATGAATTAACACGCTGAAATATCACTTTTACTTGAGAATAATATACTTTCCAATTCAAAATACTTCAAAATTAAGAACAACACTCTTGTAGTTAAAATTAAACACATTGAAATACGATGTTTCCTTGGGCTTAGAAAACAACATGATTTGTAGTTTACAGATGCAAAGACCTTTACTAATGATTCTTACTTTCCCACATATATCCAACAGCATCTACGCGTTTTAGAAGTCGCAGTTTGTTCTTAAACTTTTTCTGTTTATTTTTGTGATTTCCAGCAAGAAAATAATGTTCCAATTCTTGTTTCCTTTTATTTCGACAATGCACATTAAGAAGTAGATTATTCTGTTCTGTTCTTAACTAAGAAGTAGATGAATTGACTTAAATCTCATACATAGAAGCATAATATACGTGTTGGAAAGTAGCTAAATATATTTTAGAGTACGTTCTACATTGCATATTGCTTCCTAGACCCAACAAATAAAACTCATAAGTCTGGGCATTTAGTTTGTATTACAATAACGGGTTCTTCTTAAGGCTCAAAGATTTTGAAAGGTATATTATATCTTAAGTAAAAGCAATATTTTATTGTGTTTAAGTTGTACTACAATAGTATTACTTTTAAAAGTTTAGGATTTTGAATATTACATATTTTTGTCAGAAGTGTACATTGTTTTGCAAAATTTTAGTGTCAATAAAAATTACAAGAAGTTTACTTTCAAACTGGTCTTACTTTTTGCTTCTACTTGTAAAGTAAGTGTACTAGTATACAAGCTATTTAGTACGCAAAATTTCCCACCCAATCTGAATATTCCCTTTTCTGGTATTTTTTAAACCGCGTGTAAGAATATGCAAATTGGATGTAGCAAAGATAGGGGCTTCCATGGCCTAAAATGGCGTCAAATTATTTTATCCGCAATTAATTAACTACCCCTTACAGATACTGGTGAAGACGAGAGGGGAAATGGATAGCTTCACCACAGCTTGTGCTTTTTTCAATATTGGGACACTGTTGGCGTTGAATTAATTACAAGCGTAATTTCACTGTTGTATTTAAACTTTTTTGAACATGGTATTTCCAAATTGCTTGGATACAACCCTGAAATTATTTTCTGCGTCTATGTACTCATATCTGCCCGCTACATCCATTACGTTGTACCAATCTGTACCAAGCTTGGTACGTCAGCCTAATTTAACGCGGTCCCCTGCAGCACCCCGCCACACATAGTGAAATAAAGATAAGTATAGTTGTACAAAAGTGATTATCGGGACGGGCGTAAGCCATAGTGCGGTTACTGCCCATACAATTAATTTTATCTTATCTTAATAGCTATTATAAGTCAGTATGAGCAACGTCACGCATTTCATAATACTAGCAAAAGGAATAATTGGGCGAATACAACATTAATATGAGCTATCGTTGTTTAAGGAGTTGGTTAAATTAGACAGTGAAAAATAGAGAGTAAGAAATGAAATCATGAGGAGAATGTGAAAACGTTGTCAATTAGGCTAAGCTTTTTTCTACTGTCAGCAATGTTGTGCGGAAGAACTTCAATATATAATTTGGTTTCCGAACTGGGGATTGAAAATCACTGCCGTACAAAATGAATGACCATAATTTTTACTCCTGAGTAACAGACATATTAATTAACATATTACATCTCTCTATGTAACACACTGGACAAGTGCGTTGTGTGGGTTTATATGATTGATAGTAATTCCTTTCGCTCAGAGTCATTGTTGGGTGTTCATAGAAGTTGAAAAATTCAAAAGAGAATTGCCTTCAATCCTAGCGGGAGATCTTTTCCAACAAGCATAACATTGTTCCATTTCTACTCTGCAGCAATAGGGCGGCGCATTGGCTAGTTATCAGTATTGTACCAACGGTATGTTAACGTGCTAAACAACGTACGTATATGTTGTCTTCCCTGTCGTGTGTTTTATTTGCATCCATGCTTTGTATTTCCGCAATCAATGGAAAACAACTAGAAGAGGCCTTACTAAAGAACTTTAATGCACAATACTAGTAATCATCCTTGATAGCGAAACTAAAAAAAAGGACCTTATAATCCCGCTCAGTCCGTCCGTCTACTTGTGCCCAAAAAATCTCGGGAACTACGAGGTGTCGTTGAAAACGTCTTGGCTAGACTAGCTTAGAGCCGCGGAACTGGCTTGATTGGTGCAGTGGGTCAGTGCTGCCAACCTATTTTTTTTTAAATGTCAACTGCTCAAATTGCTTCCATTCCGTCAGGCAAATCTGTACCCAAATGGGCATAAACATAATTCGACACAATAGAAAAATACTGCGAATGTCCTGTTCCCCAGCTACGTGAGTTGTCAGTGGTGCCAATCTATTTTTTTTAATTTTTAAAAAAAATATTTCATACCGTTGGACGTATTTGCATGAATCTTCGCATCAACATTATTTCACATAACATAAAAAAAATGTGGGTGCTACAGTCCCCAAGCACCTCCGTTGTTAGTATTGCCAACCTATTTTATACACATAATATGTTTCTGTGTCTGAGATGCTATCAAGGCACCAAAGCGTTTCGCTATTGTTAGTAGAATCGCACAGCTAACTTGTCTAATAAAGAAGTTATAATTTTCAGCCTGTAGCCTCTTCGGTACAACATGAATGTTTGCCGTTGGTGTTGAGTGGATTAATTGCAAGCGGAAATTGAAGATTCAGTCTTAAACAGATGAAGATCAGCTAAAGTTTATTCTAATTAACCGTGGTGTTTTAAAAAAGTAACGAATGTCATTACATAAATAATTAAATTACTGAGTTCGAGTATTTGCACTGTTACTTGTATAGTTGGTACCACTGTTGGCTTGCACGAAGATTAAAAGATGTAGAAGAGAAGAATATGACAGAATGTGGGCGTAGTCACGTGAGAGAGGTCAAGCACAACCTCACCCATGGCCTATATTCACTTACAACCACCACATATTTGTTTTTTCTTAATTTCTTTCATAGAAAGAAAAAGAAGAAGAAGAAGGAACATAGACTCTTTATTGAGTAGAGTTGATCTGTTGCGAATCTGAAGTGTTGTTCGGCTTCTAATTAGCAACGATTTTATTTTCTTCACATTTAGTCCTTCGTTATAGTGGGCTAAATAGTAATCTACTTCTAGGCTAATCTCTTCTTGTAATAAAGTTAATCAAATAAATGGGCTCCGGTGGCTCAGTGGTAGAGCGTTCACCTCTGCTGCTTGAGGTCCTCAGTTCGATCACAGCTCATGTGATGTCATATGGGCTTTGTGCTGGACAAACACCATGTGCGTGGGTTTTCTCAGTATTCTCCCCCTTTCACTTTCCTTTAAGCGTCATTTTATTCATCATCATCCGTACGGCCTGAGCCAAAGTTTCCTAAAGGCCTTAAATAAAATTGAAATTCACCAAATAAAACAGGAATGCTTTGGTTGATTGTATTGTTATTAACGTCCTAAACGAGCTAGTGAGCTTCTGATGATGGACCTACAGGTTCTGGTAAAGTGAGCTCCGGATTAATCCGTTCAATAGATCCCGGCGAGATCTGAACCCGTGATCACATGCACAGAAAACGAACGCGTTAATCTCTCATCCACCTCAAGGTCAGCAGTTGAACAAAGGTAAACTATAGTCATAAAGTATTTCAGAAAAGTTGAAATCCTATGCTCTACTATTGCTTAGGCCTACAACTTGAAATTGAAATTAGCGAAAAATTATTGCCAACGGTTAGAACAGCACATTATATATTGTTTTCGAGAAGTTCCCGAATAACCGCGGATATTCTAAGTTGTGAATATATACACGTATTGTTCTTTGACGTTTATGCACAGCAACGGACAAATTGTTTTAGTTTTCTTGTTTATTCACTGGTTCTTAAAAATAACAACAAACCTTATTTTTTAAAAGAAGAAGAAGAAGAAAGACGTACCTAAGAGGACTCAATCGTTACAGGAATCGGTACAGTGGCTGACCGAAGATAGTATTCCGCAGACACAAGAAAAGGAGCCTACCTCCTGAAAAGTTCTCAAGGGCTTTTCCAGCCCCAACAGATCAAAACTATTCCGTGAAGATGCATCAATTAAATACCTCCCTTCCGGAGAGATTTCTCTTAAAGAAACTCTGGAGTATTTCGAAGTTGAAATGTCCTCAACTCTCAAGTTAACAGAATAATAAATATTCATAATAATAATAATAATAATAAATAGAAGAAAATGGACAGACCAAACACAGACCAAACATTTGCGAAATTGTAAATGACCAACATTGCAAAACTGCGTATAAACACAATGTTGATTACGGAAATGACGCTATTTCAATATCTTAATTGCCTGATACAATACGTAAAAGGATCAAAAGTAAACAGTACTAAATTAATTTTAAAAGATAATTTTAATCAGCTTTATCGTCAGGAATAGGATATTTGACGAAAGCACGATTCATCTTATCTCAAAGACGTCACTGACTTCCGCTGTATCTTTCATTGTTATTAAAAGATGTTTGCTTTCCTGCATTGATAAAGTTTGTAGTGAAACGTCCTTACCAATAGACATTGATTTTAAAAAAAATGTAGCACATAGGTTTCAGAAGAATAAAATGTTTCTTATTTTGTCGTTTCAGTTGAATTAAAGCATGTATGACTTCAAGTTCAAACCTAACCAAAACATTCTATACCTGTTCAGTCATAAAAATCTCCTCACTTTTACCAAATCTGAGAAAGTTTTTAATTCAAACTCACAATTTTTTTTCTTTCTATATTTGTATATATGCAACACAAATTGAAATAAGCAAACTGTATTGTTACATGCCCCAACGCAAGACATTTCTTTCCTTAGGACTTCTTTTTACAGAATTTTCTATGTGATTCGTGTTTTCGGTGTGTTTTCAATGCAGTAGTATTTGTAATGAAGAGTAGCCTATTTCCACTATATTTCAATCTCCCACGCTAACAAGGGTTATATTAAACTTCATTATAAAAATATAACAAAAAAAAAAAACTTTTTAAAGATATACTCTCCTTAAACAATCAAACTAGAAAGTAAAACCTAATTTTGTTTAGGCCTGTGCATGAATAAAAAGAAAAGCATGGGGGGGGGGGAGCACTTATATACGGTCACTTTATAAAAATTCTTCAATTGGCGCGCGTCATGCTTTTCTTTTTAATCATGCATAATCAAAATTATTTTTCTACTTTCTAGTACGAATTGTTTAAGGAAAGTGTTTTTGAAAAGTTTTTTATTATTATTTTACCCACATTCTTAAATGTTCCGCAACCAGTCAAACGTTGCAGGGTAATATTTAGGCGTAATATTACAAAAAAATAAAAAAACATGCTTTTAAAATATATTAATATATAGAAGTCTATAAAAGTAACAATGGAATATTGTATTGTCACCGGAGTTACGTCGCTGTGCAAACTTTCATCATTGTATGACGTTAAGAAATGAGTTAAATTGACGTTACAAGATTTGAGGACACCAGGAATCATTGTGAACTAAAGAAAAAAAAAATGTAAAAGAAAAACTATTATGTAACAATTTCGGTATTGTAACATTTGCATCACCAGATAAAAATGTATTTGATTTACCGAAACTTCAGTGTTTTACGTTAGTTCAATGGAAGCCTTATCAGCGTATTATGAATTTCAACTCATGGATACAAAGCCAGATTTTAGATACTATTGATAACGTTGGTTAAAGAACTATTATAATTTATAACATAACACGAATATGACTCAGAATTCCCTTTAAAAGTCTTGAAAAGTTGGGGTATTTAAACTTTCTTTCTTTCTCTCTCTCTCTTTTGTGTGTATGTGTGACGTATTGGTTTGAGAAATCCAAACATAAAGCATGGAACTGCTGATAATGCTTCTCAAAGTATACTACCGAAAGGTGCACGCGAGTTGCATTGCAAAGTTGGTAGTAATGATACCAGTTATCTATAGTTTCTGTTCTGCGTACTCTTGTCAAAAGAAATCGTATGAGCTGAGTACACGGAAAGAAATTTAAGATTCTGTGTGGCCTAACAGCAGCATTACAACTACTACTAGTAGCTGTACATCAACTAAACTTTTTTCTCCATTCAATGAACTGAACTACTTTCGCGCTGCTATTAAGTTAAAGTATAAATCGTTAACCTAAGATGAATGTGATACTTATCGATGAAACTGAACCTGTTCCAAGTTACTACTAGTTGTGGGAGTGATAGAACTGGCCTGAAACGTGTAAGAACAGCATTGTTCATGCTTGAGTTTTTTCATGATAAGTATTTGAGGAAAGAACTTGCCTGTTTGATTACCGTTCTCATAGCTGACTATATTACCGATCAATGCAGTGATAATTTTGCGCCCCAATTCCATAAACTTGCGATGGCAAACTGGCAAGTTTTCCTACGGTAAGCGACCATGCAACTAATTTTGGAATCAAAATATCCAGAATTCAATTTTGAACAAATAAGCTCACATTGAACGGCAGTCAATGATTAGTAGGAGTGTAAGTTTAGTTTATAATATATTCTTGCATATAATTTTATGAACAGTATGTCAGCATTGTTTTATTGATTTCTGATTACTTCACACTTGTGAAATTAAAGTAGGAATTGTTATAAATTAAACTAAAAACTATCTTCTTTGCAAAGACTGTTGACTCTCAGTCGGGTATTGATTGACAAAGAAAGCTGATTTCGATCATGTTAACAGATGTATATCTAAACTGGCAATGGAGTGACATCTACTCAGCCTCTGTGCTCTAGTGGTTACTGTCGCGGAATTCTAATTGTCATTGTGTATCGTATGTTCAATTTCTGCTGCCGTTCATCCTAGCTGAAATTTACCAGAGATTTCCTCATTTTCACTAGACAAATACCAAGGCATGGTACCTGGTACTTACAGTCACAAGTTGGTCCTCCCACAGATTTGTGACGGACTAAGATCATAGCTGTCTTTTCAACCCATGAAATGTAAATTCAATAAATAAGAAGTGATGTTTCAGAGCGACATTCAAAGGATCAAATAAGGAGAAGGGGGAGGGGGATTGAAATCAAACTTCGAGGACTATAAAAAAAACAGAAGATACGGAGACAAGTTGTAAACTTACATAACATTATACTATTCAATTGTATATAATAACACATTCAGAAAAGAAACACATCATCCGAGAATGAATCAATCAACACGGTGAAAAGTCACTGATGTGAGAGCTAGCAAACGGATCGAATAAAAAGTACGTTTCCAAGTGTAAAGAATAATGCAAAATAAATTATGTATTTCTGTTTTCTCACTCACAAATACTTGAAATACAAATTAATTATTGTGAATAAGGTAAGAAAAATTGATTCAGTTTCAGAGGTAACTTAATCCATACAGTCAATACGCACGAATGTGATCACTATTTCAGGAATGGTCGGTCAAGTGTCCCATTGGCCCAGGGAATTGGAAAGTAAAAAGCAAGCCTCGCGCAGAACCACGAGTCTAGAGAATAAAACAAAAGCCGTGTTTAGGAAAAGAAACTAAAAAAAAAAAAAAACTGATTGAATTTGGATTTCAATTTAGATATGGATTTCGGAATTTCCAAATATCATTTTCTATAACTGATTTGCCCTTTCCTACCAGATTTCGTGAATATGTAAAAGTAGAAAGATACGAGATGCTAACACATGTTCACCAGACGTTGAATTGCTAATATATTTTCTTCTACAATAATGAGTTTACAGATTTGCTCCATGATAAACAATTGCACGAAGATCTTATGTGGAATTACAAGAGCCTGACTCGTTCCTTTCTCCATCATAACATCCAGTGACCTCGGTGACTTCTGTCATCTTCCACCCACTCATGTATTCTTAAAGAAATAGGATTTGGAAGGCGTGACCTGAATAAGCACCTCAATCATAAGGTTTGGTTTTGTTTTATTTTGCTTTCTACACAACAGGTACTACAACTACAACAGCTTTTAGAAACATAATCTTACATCATTTAACCAGTAAATCTACTTACTGAATATTTCTTCTTTCTATATGCAATAGTAGTAGCTGCAAAATGATTAATTGTTGCATACAATTTTGACTTTTAATGTCCTTTGTTACGAATAGCAAAATTCGTCTTCACCACTCGCATTTTCAGTCGAGTTCGTCTTATATATGTGACACGAAATATTAATATTATAAATCAAATATATTTCAAGTCATTATATGAAACATCCAAACTGCACTGAATTTCTTAAATAAAGCACCAAATTCCTTTGCATCTATGCTCCTACATTAAATTTGTCAACTCATGAAGCATGTACGGAATTTCCTAAAGCATACACTCCTACAGTCACATATATTTATGCACAAATCAACTCAAAACCAGGCATTTGTTGTGGGAAACTAAGAGTAATCTCGAGTTAAGAGCATTTAATCTTTATATTTCCACATTCCTGAATTGTTGACCCTATAGACACGGAAAAATGAAAGTTTGATTGTACTTAACAAAAACACTTGTTTGTAATCTGCCCGAACGTACCCTTATATATTTTCTTATAAGGGTTCAATCTTCCTATTACTCCGGCCATGAGTGGAACGCAAGATTGACTAGTACGGACTGAGCAACCAGAATACACATCAAAATTTACAACAGTGTATGTATGTACCCACTATTTGAAATGAGCCACTGCGTATGTATAAGACTGTGTGTACAAGAGAAAAAGGCATGCAAAGAAACAAAAGGAATAGCAAGAACCTCTTTGTTCAGTTACTAAAGGAGCCGGTAACTGTTTGGGCCAAAGCCCAAGAATTAGTGTAAATACATTGAGCTACAGCTGCTTATATACATTTTGTTCGTCAACATTCGTACTCGTTCGTTTCTCGAAACATAGACCTTATAGTAAAACTAGATGTATTTCAAAATACAAGTGGAGATTATTATTATTATATTTAAGTGTCCTTTAGATATTATTTCTTGAGATATTGAAAGTCTTTGACGTATGTCATTTCATTCCAGATAAATTTAGATCAACGCTTTTGAATAAATAATTTTGTATATCAGACCTTTATACACAGGAAATCATTAAGCATGAAGATTATTATCACAGAAAATATTGAGAAATCCAAAAGGTGAGTTTATATAAATGACTGAGGGTAACATAAGTGACTATAGGCATTTAAACAAAACAATGCCCATCTTGCAGGATGCGAATGACGTCACATGTATTCTTTCTTTATGTGTGTCACTTCTTATTTTTCAAAGCTAGGGCAAATGTGCAACTTTCTTACAAAGTTGGAAAAGTATTAGAGTACTAATATTTTACCTTCTTGCAAAAGCAATATTGGAAAAGATAAAAATATATACAAATTTTACTGTTAATTATGGTACTGTTTTTTAATTATTACGATAATTAAATGATTTTGGAGACTGTTTCGAATAGCAAAATTTTACTATATTAGAAAATGATAAAATAAACTCAACAATGCCAATTTCTCAATTTCAAATTTTTCGGACAAGGACACATTTGGAAATGGACGCCCCAATCCCTGTCTGTACTTAAATCGAATTCAAAGATTGTTGAATCTCTTAACATTTTATTGCCAATTTCTAAACCGAACGATCGCTTTCGGATTTTTCCCACCCTACAATATGACATTCCTTGAGTAGCTAAGGCCATGTTAGTATGTGCACGCACACTCTGTTTTAGATACAAACACAACCGTCGCGTCGGTTCGGATTTCATGCTAGTAGTAAGTCTGTCCTTAGAAGCTCCACGTTTGATTACGGCTTATTTGTATTTTGTAGTGATATTTATGGTTCAGACAGATAGCTATGGCCTCAACCGTCACATACATGAAAGATGACATCCTTTGACAAGCATTCTTCCAGGGACAGAATAAAGATGACGGTCATTACCATTCCGGAACTCACCTGATGAAACTGAGGTAAACTTAGGACGTCTCGGATTGTATTGCCTGCAGCAGCTGCGTGCCTCGCTAGTGGTGATTATAACTCAGCGACCTTAATCAATAGACCACGGGGCCCGTGTTTTAGAAAATACAATTTCAAACTACAAATATTTTACAAATACAATCAAATTTATATGATTATATTAGGAATACATGAGTCGAAGGAGGTCAATAAAGCTGTCGTACTTCTTTCATAAAAATAAACTGCAGAGAAGCGCAAGTATTTGTTGTAATGTCTGAAAATATAAAAAGGAATAACTTATTATGTCATGTGGAAAGTTTATACGCAACTTGAATTACCTATCAAACTTTTTAATTTCATAATGTTTATAATTGTAATATTTCGTAATTTTTCATGATTTTTCCTACATGTAGGCTAAACAACAGATTGCATGTGCTACGCTGTTTCTCAAGATCGAAGTTTCATCACCTTCTTCTCTTTCGTAGTTGTTTAACATCTACATTAAATTACGATGGCAATGTGAATCACAGTATCTACTAGAACATCCACGCAATCAGTAATACCATAGATTTCTTTAACCCAACTGGTTTACTTTATTGGTCTACTCTACTCTGATTAACGTTACTGTAATCGAAGTTGGAACTTAGGCCCAGGAATTCAAAGTTCTGTTTGGGATTGCAGATCGCTTCTCAGAGAATTATATAAATTGCACGTTCGGTTGAAAACAGAAAAGCTCAGGAACCGTGGCAATCATGAGCAGGGTTTGAGATTGAATCAATACATTCTTCACTGCGTGTGGGACCTTAGTTACAAAGGATCAGTTACTCAAAACATTTTAATTTAGAGTCCCCACAAATTCCGAATTAATCCCAAGTCCCGGAATAAGAAAATAATGATTGATAGCAAAGTTTCATATTCTCGATATGTCCTGTTCTTTTTCTCTTAGTTCTTTCAGTCCAGCCAAACTCAGATTGAAATAATGTTTGTTTGTCATGCACAATATCGGCTCTTTTATTTATTGGAAACCAATTAGATGAACTTTAGATAAGCAACTTGCTCCCCATACTTTTTCCGCTTTTTATAAATAGTGCAGAAACTGTCATGGCATGTCAGCTTTACTTCATTTCTAGTTCGTCTAGACCAACACCAGGTGGCAGGAAAGGAACAGGAGTGATAGGTAAAGTTGGAGTTCACCATATACATACCACGTAAATATTATTTTATGTATGACCCGTATGTAAATCCATGGTAGTTTTACTTATGCCTTGTTTAGATTACTAACATTTTACGATGGTGAAACTTATGGGTTAAACGATCGAGCTCTACGTAAACGATACTGGAGTGACTACTTAGTGTCGAAAGATAGATGCCAGAGCAAATATTTAAACTCGTTTGTCCATTTCCAGTCTAATCCAATGTGGACCAAATTTTCAGTTCTAACTCAGTTTTATACGCTTCTTATCGCTGTGTGACCCAATTTTTTTTATGGCTTAATTCCATAGTTATTCATGTAAGAGTATATCGTATTCTGCATAGAATAGAAATTACTGCAAATAATATTTACATTTTCTTGCCAGAATTAAGATGTAAATCAAGAAACGGGCCACACAGCGTTATTAATTGTAAAAAAAACTGAGTTAGAACTGAAAATTTTGTTCATATTGGTTTAGACTGGAAGTGGACAAACTAGATTAAGTGTGCTCTCCGCTCCCTGGTTTCATATATTCATGAAATTTTCAATGGCTGCAGTCAGTCCAGTATCGTTATTGACAGAGGTTATTGGGTAAAACTAACTTGCGTTCAGACTTCCGAACTTAACTTAGTTATCATGCTTGTACTACCATTGTGTATAAAGAAACAGGTTGAGGTTTCCGTGGTTGAGTAAAGAATCTGCTTGTTACACGGGAGAGGATTAAATTATAAAAAAAATGAACACAAATGAATTGATTGTAGCGTCAAATTTTGTAGATTAGTTCTGCCATCATTCTTTTATATTTTAAAAGTAGTACGCACCACTATTACACTATATATTTCGATAAAGAAAGAAATAAACTCACGAAGTGATTCGTGCCTAAAAACTAACTTGCGTTTAGACAGTCGTTTCTTACTAATGTTACAAGATAACCGTCGTAAGTTGACGCTAGTTAAATTTGAAACCCGCGTTAACCGTAACTATCGTTTACATTACTAAAATGAACTCGGGTTAACGTTAACCATGGTAAAATGTTAGTAATGTAAACAAGGCATTAGAGTTTGTGGAAACTAGAGATTAACATATTTTGAGCAACTGACCCATAGTCACGGGCGTATAAAACACTCTGCAAACCCGGCGGTGTAGGGGGCGCACGAGTTTTGGGGGCACAGATGTTGTGACTCAGTGATAGTGAGGAGCTCACCGACTGAAAGTTGCAGGTGGGGCAGAGTCAGTTAGTTATGCCACTGCCCATAGTGCTTTAAACATACGTGAATACAATTTATCCCGTTCTTCAAACATCAGTTTCGCAGGCTGCAAAAATTATTGCCTACGCCAGGGGCTTTCAAACTTTTAGACTGGCGTACTACCAAACAGAAATTGATACTTCCACCGTACAATGAAGTAATATTACGGAATTTTGACTGCCAATATTTAAAATTACGTTATTGTATTGCCAGTAATGATTATATCGATGAGGTAGAACATTTAGTAGTGTGTTTGTCTCGTAATCAGGAGGTCCCAGGATAGATCATCGGTGCCGACCATCCTGAATGAGGTTTTCTCTGATTTCCCTCGGCCATGCCAGGCAAATGTTAGTAACCTCTTTACAACTTTGAGTAACCACTTCTAGACACTTTATCGCAAAAATGTCTTTATGATGTTGGGACTGTTACTTTCACTGTAATAACCACGGGAAGTTGGTTCTTTTCGAAAAGTTCGCCATATTTAAACGCCATTTCATATATATGACTAGGAACCGACCAAGCATTGGTTTAGGTTTTACGGTTAAATATTTTTGTAGAAAATTGTGTTTGCGAGACACTCCGAGAACTAATGCATTTGATGAGATAGGCTGACTCAGTTATCGATTCCTCTTCTCTCTCGCAAAATTCAGTTAGGCCCCGAAGTGTTTCGCGATTTTTTTTATGCTTCGTCAGCGTTTCACATTTGTTGTTTGGCTCAACAGAATTGTTTTTTAATTGACTAAATAAGAGAAACAGATGTTCAATTGATGAATTAATTAGCTTCCGCACGTTTTGTCAGGTGCGGGATTAAGGAGCCCTGAACAGGGATGAATATTTCCACCCTGAACATTTCACTTTTGCTTAGATTTTCTTGTTTTGATCCATCAATACGTATACTTCTGTTTTCTACCCCTTTCTTGGCATAACTATAATCTAAATCTGGACATCTACTTTTGGCCTTCAAATCATTTCGCTAAATTTATTTCTAACATCCTGGAATTCAGAGACTACAAAAGCTTCTCGGTAAAAACGTTTTCTGTTGCACGATTTTTCAGTGGTCTGCTTGTAGGAAGCTGATTCTGAAATCCAAATCTCATTTTACCCTTTTCCATTTAACAATGATCATTGCTTATAAGGGACTGACGTAAATACTTTATTTTTAAAAAATGAATGAAATATGACCAGATTAAGAAATTTGAAAATACAATGATTGCAAGAAATATTTAGATTAGCATTCCCCACCCCTAAGCTCGTGTCGGGTTGGGGGTCCCTGGTAATTGCCGACTGTGCTCATGCAATAACATGTCCCTGCTGATGAACGCTCGATTGCATTACAAATGTAATAATTGTATGAAGCCATGTGGTGGAAGGAACATTAAGTTATTACATGTTCGCTGAGAAGGCCGTTCAGGACTACGTAAAGTCTAAAACATATTTCGATGGGGATAAAAGCTGGTCCCTTAAAGCCTCGGACCCGCCTACTTTGCAGGTCTTGCAGGCCCTGATGTTACCCAACTGGCTGACTAGAAATAATATATTATAGCTATTGTCACTAAAAGTCTAAGAAAGACAGAAAATATAAGTAAATGTGTGTTTCAAGGTAATCACTTAAGACGGAAATAGACATACTTCTATGAATCCATATCTTAATTTCATATTCTTAATTCAGGCCATACAATTTATTTTCACAGACCACGAATTTCCCATCCATGGTTTACTGTACAGAAAATTTTATAGGCACTAGGATGCCTAAGTATTCTCGGCGAGGACACATTGTACGCAGCTGTTTGACTTCAAACCAAAACTGTAGTAGCCATCCTTAGGATGTCATCTCCATGCGACGGAAGGCAATGGAAAACCACCATTGGTTCACCTTACCTAGGGTTCCTCGGGTGATGAAAGCTTCCTACGGGCAAAGCACTAATCATTATA
Source organism: Lepisma saccharinum (assembly GCA_022664845.1). Lineage (NCBI taxonomy): Eukaryota > Metazoa > Arthropoda > Insecta > Zygentoma > Lepismatidae > Lepisma > Lepisma saccharinum. The sequence continues at coordinate 23,514 of JAGDQP010025875.1, forward strand.
ATCAAAATGCCTTAGCACAGTACATTGGGAAACTAAAGGTGAGAGATTTTCCCCATTCCCGGGCTCTATGGTGACCAAAAACCGTGTGGGTGTTTTTTCTTGGGGTTCTCCCGTTTCCTCCCACGTTTTTCATTCCACTAATTTATCCAATCATCATCCATCCGTTCTGAGCCAAAGTTGCCTAGAAGCCTTGAAAACTAAACAAAATAAAATCAAAACTCTCCCCTGATCACATCTGTTGTAGTAGGTCTAAGCTTTTACTCACGTTCGGCATTCCTAAGATACTCGTATATTGTGTTTGCGTTCAGCTTATAAGTTAAGTAACACTTTTCACGTTAAAAGTGAGAAATAATAAAAAGAGAGACATATGCATACAAATCGCTAACAAACAGAAAGAAGACAGTGAAAGGAACAGCTTGAAAGGCCCCTGACCTAGTCCAGAATAGACGTTGTGGCTCTCTTTTATTTTATCAAGGACTTCTTGAAAAGAAACATAGTTTTTTTTTTCTAACCATGGTTTCCATAATAATGACAAATGCGCAAGAAAAAAGAAGAAAGAGCCAGGTACGTAAATAGAAGGCTATATTACAAAGCGTAAATAGTTCACAATGAAAATCTAAAAAAAAAAAAAAACCGTTCTGTATAAAGTATAATATAGCTACAAAGCATTCAAAAAATGCAGATCGACTGAATTCCTTGACCTGTACGATGAAATGAAGGGATTAATTCCGTAACACCATTCTCCTCCTATAAATGTACTTAAGAGTAATATAACTCATAAAACATAGATAGAGATTGTACTTGATCTAAAACAGTTGGAAAGCTATAGTTTGTCTACAACTATTGATATTGCCTGGATCATTCCAATTACTGTTAAGCAGAGCTGAAACGGTCAATTTTTGGACCGGGTCCATGCTTGAGACCCTATTTTGACCCGTGGGGAGAACCAGAGATTTCATTCTTTCCTCATTACACACTGTTACGTTTCAACAGTCTTTCTACCTGCTGTGACCGGGAGCAGGTGTGTTACTCCCAAGAGTACAAAAAATACGACGCAGAAAATTTACTAACAATAGTAATAACATGGAAATAGTCTCATATTCCCGGAACGAACAAAAATGCCGCCGGAGGTGTGCAAATGCTCACACAGCTCACTTCTCAAGGAATCTCACATAATGTGGATTAATTCTAACCACAGGAATAAGACCGGTCACCGGGTCAAGATTCGATCATCGGCTCAACCAATCGGGTCAAGTTTCGGATCGGGTCACCTATGTTCGGGTCAGGCCGGGTACCCGGTTTCAGCTCTGCTGTTAAGATAGAATACATTAATGCTGAAGAAATATTCAAAAACTTTATCCCCACCCCCCACCTGCGATCTGCAGGTTGCACCTGTAATATACACTAGTGAACTCTAAACATTTATATTTGGTAGAGAGTTTGCATCGTATAGGAGAGGTCCTAATTTCGATACCAGTGACCGACCATCCTGATTGAGGTTTTCCAGGAATTTTCCTGTCACACCAGGCAAATACAGGGATGATACCTTCAGCTTAACCCTTGGCTGACTCCTTCCTATATTCTTTCCCCCTACTCTATCCTCACCTGGACCATAGATGTCTAAAGGTCATAAATAAATTCCAATTCTAAGCAGCTATGGTCTATTTAATCCTTTCCGGAGCGCATTTCCCGGGAAGAGGAGTTGGAACGACAGCAATGAGGGACTTATTCCAGAGGATGGGCGCAAAGCAGGGTTACCAGATCATTGTTACCAGTGGGTGGAGGACAGTAAATTTTAAAATGAAGGACAACTGCGGATATTTTTCTTCCAATGGAAGACAACTAAGCTAAGATTGGTAAGCAAGTTCATTTAAAATCCGATAAAAAAAAATACACACACACTGACGAACAGAATTATTTCTTACTTTCAAATTTCAGTTTTTACAGCACAAGTTACACAAAGTTTATGTTTTTATTGTATCTTCCTACCAAGTAATGAAAATGGAAAATGGTTACCAAATGATGAACCATTTGCTTGATATTTGGGTACTGAACATTTTATTAAAATTAAGAATCTGGATCACAGGAGTACGAATATGTCCAATTTGGAACGTTTTAACCTGGTCATTAGAGAATGGAGGACATTTCAAGATATTTAGAAAAGGAGGGAGAACAGGAGAACAAGATGAAAAAGGACGTCTGGTAACCCTGCACAAAATTACGTCACGTCTATACTATATAACATAGTATTCTACCTTTTAATACTCACGGATCGGCAAATTACAGGGAAAAGTTTTCAAGGACCGGGAAGATGCCAGCAAGTTAGAGATTAATTTTACGTTCAGCAGATGGCAGCATATCTTCAGATCCTAGTTGTTTTTAGACGGAAACTTTAAATTCAATTTTGAATTGTCGCGCCTACAAATTAAGTATTAAATAATTAAATGTATTTAATACAGACCTGCCGAAGAATGTATCTTTAACTAACTTACAACTTAGAACATACAGTTAGGCACATACTGATACATTCTTGCGTTCTTTGGTAAACTTTATTGTATATCGGCCAGTCTAGTAACTGTTGACTTCGGCCCGTCTCGATTATCCGTCACATTCGAGTTAAAAGACACCCATGCCGGGACTTTCGAATCGTTGGCCTAACGCCTTAGACCGCACGGCTACCCGGTCGGCATTCTCGCGTTCTTGTAACAAACTTAATCGTATGAAACACTGTTGGTAAAACAAATCCGGAAGCATGTCCACTCTTTCACTATCATTCCTTCTCCCGTCCGGGAAATGATATGTGTCGCACAAAGTGTTTGCAATATTGTGAACACGTCCGCTTTGTCTGATTTGTTCTCGTTTACTTAAAATTATTTTTTCTAGTGTGTAAGTTCAATAACTTTATTGTACCAAATGCCATATTGTACGTTTACATTATGGAAGTTTTGTACTTAAAAAAA
>JAGDQP010025876.1:0-15146 GCA_022664845.1 Lepisma saccharinum
TTTTGCTTTCTTTGAAAGCATTGTGAACAATTTTCAGGGGAAATATTTTTAATCATTTTCAGTTACAAGAGCTACTTGGTAAGTTAGCTGTTGACCTACCAATTAACTCTTGTAATTGTCAAACGTTTCGAGATGTTAAACAATGTTTCATCTGAAAATTGTTCAAAATTTCATGTTTGTTTCAAAGAAAGCAAAATCAACCATTGTTTCTATTTAGAATTTTCAAGTCCACCTCGTAACAGTATTCACTGGACGCCCCTGTTTTTTTAATTTTTCACCATTTGATTCCGCATATCCCAGTTAGTATTTCACTTTAGTTTGGAACCTTTATTTCCTATTCTTTTTTAGTTACAGTATCCAAAAGTCCTGAAACCCCTCTACACCATGTTAAATTCGACCATCAATTAGGTCTTCTAGCTTCCAAACGGTATGAGCTGTCGAAAAGTGTTTCCTTTAAAAGTTGTTCAAAATTTAGCGATGGGGGCAAATCAACCCTTGTTGCCATTTAGAATTTTGAAGTTGCTCCCCGTAGAGGTGTTCCCGAGACGCCCCTGATTTTAGAACCACCTGATTCCGCACATGCACTTTAGTATTAACACATTTTATCTAAAAAAAAATTCTGTACACTAGGAGCTGCGTTATGGTGCGTATAGTGTTTTACTGAATATATATAGTCCTTGTCAAAAGTTCCGGAACGGCTAAATATCTCGGTTAGAATGCGAGTGTTTGAAAACTTAAAACAGACAGAAGTTGCAGGAAAACAACAGAATTATCGGACGGACGGGCGAATGAAAGTGGGCCCCACGGGGCCTAAGTTTGATTTTTCAAATGGAACCCCCGATTTTTTATTCCGAATTCTGTATCCACAGGAAAAAAAATCAGAATATTATACTCAAAAGTGTAGGATGTGAGTTCTGGACCCCACAGGGTCGGAACAGTATAAGGGTGAGAAATGTAAGAAGCTCTGGAACAGCTAAATAAGTCGGTTAGAATGAGTTTTTCTGAAAATTTGAAAGTGACAAAAGACGAAGGAAATCAACAGGGCTATCTGACGGGTAGGTCAAACAAAATGTGCGTCCTATGGAGCCCAACTTTGATTTTACAAATGGAAACCTCATTTTTTTATTGCAGATTCTGTACCTACGGAAAAAATCAGAATATGGTCTGCTTTGCAAAAATGCAAGTTGGGCCCTGTGTGGCTCACACAGGAACCCACAGATTTTGATTGGCCAGCCCGATGGTCCTATTGATTTTCTGCAAATTTGTCCCTTTCAAGTTTATAAAAACGCATTTTAACCGATATATTTAGCTGTTGCGAAACTTCTGATACTTCTCACCATTACTGTTTCCGGCGCTGTACTCACATCGTGAAGTTTTGAGTAGGACATATTCTAATTAATTTTTTCCCGTAGATACAGAATCTGCAATTTCCGCGATTTCTAATCTAATTTATAACAAAGAGGACCCATTATTGAAATCCAAAAGAGAAAATAAATTGAAATCCGTAAGAGAAAATTAATTAAATTAAATACAAAATATTTTACAAACAAACCAATATTTTTTATATTATTATTATTAATTTTTAGTATGAAACGTTATGTTTCCATGTGCAATTCACCAAATATAAGAGAAAAATTCAATTTTATTACTCTAGGATTAACGCGTATAAGTGCTGTAACCAGATGTGGAAATGTAGGGAAGCAAGGAGACAGCAACATAGGTAATTATGTTTGATCTCATATGCCCGGGGGCATTATTCGCATCTTGGGTATCTAATTGAAATATTTCTGAAAACATAACAAAAATATCGGAATATTCCGGAAGTTTTATACTACAATATCCTTTATATATTTTCAGAAGCATCCCAGAACCATTCTCCTATTCCAAATATCCCGGAATATTCTGCGGATATTGGTAACCTAAACGGAATATTCCTGTGTACAAGATTGACATTTTAAAAATCTATTGGAAGGATAGTTAAGGTAAAGGAATCCCCTGTACAACGCGCACACGCCGTGAACGGCGCATGGGGGATGTGGAGTTAGCATTCCACATATTATCAACCAATGGTACGAAGGATAGTAGCCTAAATGAAACGCACAAGAGACAATTAATAAAAAATAAATTTTAAATGTTTAAAAACACAAATCACTCTTGAAGAGTATAAAATGCTGGTTTCTATGTGCAATATGTGAAATATAATATGTTGGTTTAGGAAAAGGAAATTATTTTATCATGCATGTGAAAATGGGGGGAACACGAGGGGACAGAAAAGAAACGGGTCTCATATTTGGGGGGCATTCTTCGCATAAATGAACTATTCACACTAACTCAAGACTTCGAGCATCAAAGAACGAACAATCTTTAAGGTTTTCCTTATAAGTTATAACAAATAAACTTATATTTCGGAAGTTACGTCCTGGAATATCCTATTAATATTCTTGCTTGGAAGCATATCCTAGGGATATTCTTATTAGATTCAAATGTTCTAGAATCTAGAACATTCTCCGTTTATTAGGAATCTAAATGGGATATTCCTGGATACAAGATTAACATTAATAAACCAATATATTACAACAGAATACAAATGTACGTAATACACGAGATTTAGTGTGAAAGAAGACATATGCTGTTGGGAAAATTCTTCCAGCAATATCCTATTCTCACAAGCATTTCTAGGAATATATTCCATCCCAAGCATTTGGAACATTATATGAATATAGGAAATAAAAACGGGATATTTCTTGAATCTTGTGTGTTATGTGGGATTTTACAAATGATTCAGTAAGTTTGGTGGTTGAAATCACCTGAAGATGCTTCTGGTATCTATATATGCTTCTGGTACACATCTGTATCCATAAAGCAACTGAATCTTAAATTACTTGCAATGCAAAGATATTTCTTCTAACCTCTGCAATTGACGTCATCTTCATTCCTTTTCAAATACGAAACCAGAGAATAGAAAGAACTCAAAATAATTTATATCACTTTTCAAATAGATGTAGTTATTAAATTGCATTTTCTTTATAATTCCAGTAAGTTAGATAATTGCAAAAATGTAGATCTTCATTTGCGTTCTTTAATATAGTGCGACTGTATTTTAAGCGATTCTGAAAATCTTGCGACTAAACTTCTTGCACCAGATAAATCTAATATAGATATATTCGAAGATCTTGTTTTAAAATGCGCCGTAGCGACCTTCGTTTAAAAATTTAAATACTAACTGAAAAACGTGTCTTTGGGCTGAATTTTCTGGTCTACTTTGTCTTTCCAGCTTTTACCTGATATTGCTGTTTCGTGGTTTACCTTAATTACTTCAGGAAATTGACCAGGATCACCTTATTTTGCTTCCAAAGCACAGTCATCCTGATCTTGACAGTAGCAAAGACTATCTTTTTCGCGGAGGAGGATTTGACATGCTATTTTGTTTAGTCTTGTTTAGTTTGAGGATCGTAGAATTATACCAAAGTGTCATTTTCTGAAGGCGCACCAAAACTCGTGTGCAATTCACGAATGTCTTCATTTTCAGGAGTAACTCGATTACAGTACGCTGCTTGAAAATGACTTATCAATTACTAGATAGACATAAATTTTAGTGCTTGTGGCTAAGGGCTATACAATATAAGTGCTTGATTTATACAATAAAGCATATAAGTTGAAATATAATTAATACAGATTCAAGTACAAATATACGCAATATCTACAAACAATAATAATACAGTTGGATATTTGACTTATGCAATGATATACAATGATGAATACTGGTTATAATTAATATAATTCACAGAACAAATATATCCGCTATCTACAAACAATTATGCAATATTTATTAATACATTTCGAAAAGTATAATACCAAAATATAATTATAACACCCATAAAAACAAAATAGTTTTCAAATTTAAAAAACGAGTTATAAGAACAATCACGAAATCAAAGTACAATGACCATTGTAAACCACTATTCAAAACACTCAATATACTTCCGTTAACTTGCTTATACATCAGTCACCTTTTATCGTACGTAAAGAAAAACTTAACTGGAATTCTTACTCGCCACTGCGATGAACATATTTATAATACCAGAAGCAAACACAACATCTCTATAATACCACACAGCACAGCTCTTTACGAAAAAGGTCCTAAATACACAGATGTTCTCTTATATAACAAACTACTAGCGACATTGAAGAAAATAGACTTAATTCCTAAATTCAAGACGCAACTTCACGAGTATTTACTGGAGAACTGTTTCTATTCTAACTGACGAATATCTAAATAATTATAATTCTTGAAGAACATTTGTTAGTGAAATTTATACAAATTTATATTTCTAAATAGAAAAGCTTAATGGCATTATACTTTTCGAAATGTATTAATAAATATTGCATAATTGTTTGTAGATAGCGGATATATTTGTTCTGTGAATTATATTAATTATAACCAGTATGCATCATTGTATATCATTGCATAAATCAAATGTCCTACTGTATTATTATTATTTGTAGATATTGCGTATATTTGTACTTGAATTTGTATTAATTATATTTTAACTTATATGCCTTATTGTATAAATCAAGTATTGCAAAATTATTTGTAGAGTAGTGGGTATACCTGTGCTGTGAATTGTAATAATTCTTATGTCCTTTCATTTGTATGCACTGTTGTATATTATTGTATTGTTATCTTATTGTTATAATGACGTCACCAGTTCATATGTACTTAATATATGAGAAAGGATGAACAAATAAATAAAATCAAATAAGAAGTGTTTTAGTATTGTATTTAGTGTTTATTAGCTTTGTACTCAGACGAAGAATGAAACAACACTGGAAGCTTCAGAATAACATGCGAATCTTCTTCACTTGTCTTGTGTATGTCGTCAGTTCTACATTGATGGTGATGATGATTGGTTTTCTGTCCGGGGGCAAGTCTATGACCCAAAGATCCCTGGACAAGGTAAAACGATGGTGGTTTGCCCATGTCTTCCATTAGGTAATGATGATGATGATGATGATAGGGAGTGTTCCTTGTGGGTGAGTGGTAACTAACTACCTGTATTCAAGGGGTGCTGGTTTCGATTCCCGGCGGGGAAACATGTGGTTCGGAGCCCACGTCAAACTGTAGCTCCCATCCTTAGCAGCTCAACAGCTCATTTAGGACGTTAATAGCAATTCACATAGCTTAGGGACGGGACCTAGAAGTTAATGTGGTATCCCAACTACTTGTGACCACCTGACATCATACTAGCCTTGCACCATCACGATTCCTTTGTTAACGATATGTAATCTAATTACGAAACATTTTAAGTATCAGGAGACAATAGAGCCCAAGAAATTCATGGACCTTTGTCAAAATACCCTTCCTACACAGTGAAAACTGGCTTCTTGTAGGTACCGTCTAACCGCAACCGTAGCTAACTACGTCCGTCCTTGTCCCTTTTGTTTGCTGTTTTCAGAATTACAACTCGTAGGGTCAGTTCTACAATCGACCGCTAAACTTCTAGTCAGCGTTAAGTTGAGGTCAAGTCTGATTTTGGCCAATGAGAGCAAGCAAAATGAGAGTTGGCCTTAGCTTAGCGCTGACTAGAAGTTTAGCGGTCGATTGTAGAACTGACCCTCAGTCTTTCTTTCTTGGCCTCTTCTTCCCCTTCTTTCCACCATAACCACATGATTTCTCTCTTTTCCCTAACTTACAACAAACTTATTCAGAAGGAATAAATACATATAGCTTTTAGTAAACTCTTTACATATATAGCTGTGAGTTCACAATTTTACGTACTGTATATAAACAAATGATAATTGTATATTGTATAATGTTGCTCTGTAGCTTATTGTGAATTGGAATTCTATAGAACTATTTTTTAGCGCGCATTTAGCTACACAAGTGTTGGCAGTACACATGAAGAAAAATTACTCAGCGAACTATGCTAAGTGTTTAAAGAACTCTGTAGACAATGAAGTTTCTTGCTGAATTATTGTCACATAATATTATATTTGAAATCGGTGGCTCTAATATGCGTCGTACAGGGTTGTAAATACCTTGTAAAAAACCTAAAGAAACTGAAAAAGAGAATGTATATCACAGATCGGAAAAACAATGACCACTAGCAACTCAATGTTTAGCACACAGACTGATGTGATTGACAAGAGACTAAGCCACTCCTTCGATGTCTCTCCCCTTTCGTGCGATAGCAGGTTTCAGAGTTCAGCCCAACGTGACATATAGTCTTCAGGATACGCCATTTTGCCAACTGATGCTGGGTAACAGTATGACCAGGTTATGGAGGCAGGAAAATGACTAGATGGGTCGGAGAAATCACCAAATGGAGAATAAAGTCCGAAGGTTACTAGGAGTAGGAAAGGGGCTTCCTGAAGGAATAAGAGGGTAAAGAATCAGAGGGGTGGAAGTAATAGTAAAGGTGAAGGGGAAAGGAGAATAAAGAAACAATATTAAAAAAAGGATGACAGTGCAAGTAGAGACGGAACAAAGAAGAGAATGGAAGAAGAAGAAGAAGAAACTGCGCTGCAGGGAGTTACAGGCAGTTGAGGCCGAGTTTATGGTTGGCGGAAAGGATAGAGATGTACGTCTGCTCCCATCTCTTTCTAGCTGTGGCAGGTGAGTCAAGGTTCAGGATTTTCAGGATGCTGACTCGAAATGTTTCGTTAAAGATGCAGTCGTGATAAGAAGTGTATTTAGGTAGTCGGGGGTGCTGAAGTTATGATTTGGAGGAGTAACGATGGTGTTTGATGCGGGTTGTTAGAAGAGTTTAGTGACAGGATGTTTGAAGGTCAAACTGGGATCAAAAATAGGACAGGTTCTACAGCGGGTTTATTGCATTTGCCATGTTTGGGGAGAGGGGGCGGGATTGGTCCAATTCTGTTGAGAATCGTGTTGAGATCCGGAGGTCTGCGGTAGACTCTTTTGGGGAACGACGGGAAAACTCTTTCAGTTTCATGTGACGCAGTGAGTATGAGGTGCGCCAGTTTGAGCTGAAGGCTGGGGTGGTACTGGGTGAGAAGATTGGGAGCGTAGGGAGCTTCGCGGGGAGGTCGGTTGAAGTTAGAGTGATTTCTGGGACGATCCAGTTGTTGACGGATGAGGTGTTCGGGATACCCGCGGTCAGTGAGAGCTGAGGAGAGGGTACAGAAATAACTTTGGAGCAGGTCATCAGAGGAACAGATGCGGGAGCCCTGGACAGCAAGGGCGTATAGAAGAGAGCGTTTGGTATGGTATGGATGTGAGCTGTTGAAATGGAGATACTGCATTACTGTTGGTAGGTTTGATGTGAACGTCTGTCTCAAGTCGATTGTTCTTGAGCCAGACATCCACATCAAGGAAAGTTATGTGTTCCCTGGAGTAGGACCAAGTGAATTTGACGGGAAAGGTGCAGTTGTGGTTTTGCAGAAATGTTTACAGTGACTCTTGTCCGTGGGTCCATATCAAGAAAATATCGTCGATATAGCGAAGCCAGGTAAAAGGTTTGAGAGGTGTGGAGTTGAAGTATTGGGTCTCCAGGCGTCTTATGAAAAAGTTGGCGTAGGAAGTGGCCATGCGAGTGCCTATGGCTGTGCCTTTGATTTGGAGGAAATTGTGATTCTCTCTCTCTCTCTCTCACACACATACATATATATATATATATACTAAATCACAGCCATATTCAATCCACTAGTGGATGAGGCCTCTTCCCGGAGGGAGGAGTTGGTCTACTGCTCCCACACTGACCAGACGGGTTGGGAAAGGAAAGTCGAAGCTCTCACTGTGATCGTCACTGTCTTTTATTCACAGCAGCTCTCCAATTGTCCTCACGATGCTGCGTCAACGCCGAAATTTTTGAGCCCCCACTGGAAATCGAACCCGGGACCTCTCGCACTGAAGTCAATACGCAAGGAGCTCATATATATATATGGTAATGTCATTACTATGAGTAGTTTAAATATCTTTGTCCAGGAAATTCTTCTTGAATTCCTAATAATTAGTAGACTCCAAAATGCGATTGCATATGTTATTTGCGAAGTAATCAACCATGAGATATAAAGATTACTTTACATGTATCTACAATAGAGCTAACTATTTTTTATTATGGAAGAAAGTTTGTTATTCAGTTGATGAGTATGTTCTTTGTTTTAACTCATTATCCACGATAATGCCAGAGATTTTGTAGAGGAGGAGCATTATATCTCAGGAGCATTCAAAGTATTTATTTTTGAAGGATAATTGATGATGAACTAGTAAGAATGAAAGTAGAAAGTTACATTTACTTGAGTTACTGACAATTCGGCCTAGAAATCGGAAAATGATTGTATAAGTTGTTTTTGCAGCGTCGTACTCTCAGTTTTATTAATACAGTGCATTCTTGTCGTCTACACATCGAGTTATAATTTCAGCTATAAACGATTTATGGTAGGCCCATAAAAATGGTTTTAGCATTGATCCCTGTATGAAATCTATATTTTGACATTTGCGGGATGAAATGTCCTTACATTTTTCATAATTTAGATAGATTTCTATTATTTGTGTTCTGTGTGCCAAATGTAACTTAAGCCTTAAACATACGAAGATATGACAAGTATGATTAAAGTCTCTGTCGTAAAATACTAATATTCGTATTAGAATTACTGACAAAATTTCCGAATTAATACTGTGTGTAAATGTAAAATGTTATTTTTCTATTTGATGGGCATAATTTGGTAACTAATTCTTTTCGAATCATATTGTTTAGCTTTGTTTTCTGAGCTCACGCGGATCTTTAGCCACTTGTTGTCCCTTGCTACACATATTCTGGATGTTGGGGCCATTACACCCTTATTTTGGATGTTTGAGGAAAGAGAGAAACTCATGGAAATATTTGAAAGAGCATGTGGAGCTCGTGTGCATTGTGCATGGATGAGAGTTGGTGGAGTGGCAGAGGTAAGTGTTACAGTTCAAATATTGAAGTTTTTTTAGTAGTTTTGGATTCACTCCGATTCAATATTAGGCAAATTGTTTAACTTTTGAAGAAAAACAATTTACTGCATTGGCTATCAAAGGTGTACGTAGCTTTCCTCAGCGTATTTAGGATTTTTTTCTTCGAAAACCTACCTGAGGAAAGTGGCAAGAAGTCTTCAAAATATAATTAAATACACAAGACTCAAAGATATATAAAATTTATCTTCAGACTCCATTAGTTCAATATTTGTGCAAGCTTATTCCAAGGATATTCGAACACGTTTGTCCATACTCACTGAATTCAGAAGGAAAGACATCTGATGATAATCTTTGAGACTTTTTCAAGGAAGCTTAGATATAGTGTTTACCAGGTACATTATCCTTCTGGTGTATCATCGTTTGCTTGATGCATAGGGTTAGGGAATGAAGATATTTATCATGTATAGCGACAAAGTCACATACGTTACAAATATTAACCATTGATAATTAGAAGCATGCAAAATGAATCTGCGTATAACGTGAACATTCGTATCGTGTTCTGAAGATAGTCTAACCTAAAGAAACTGAGAGCAAAAACTATTAAAATAGAGGCTTTCAGGTGCGTGGAATTTCATGTATGGTCATTGCGAAGGCAAGGAAGAAGGAGTAGTGACAGAATAGAATTGTCACTCAAGGTTATGACACCAGCGGTTCCAGCGATATTCCCTGTATTTCCTAGTAATTTTTAACGTTACTAGAAAAGGAACCATGAAAGTTTGAAAAGCTGCCCCGATAATACTTATGTATATGTATCAAATGAACTGACCGAGATTTTCAAAGAGTTTACTTTAGTTCAGAAATTTGAATACTCGTAATGGCAAACGTCATACGTCATGCTTTCAAATTTCTAATATCTTCAAATAGTTTTTTAAAAGAACATTTATAAGTATTGTGGAGACCTCTTTCCCAAATTTCATTTTGGCTTGTCATTTGTCCAGTATTTTTTAAAATACGAAAAAATACATAGGGAATATATATATACTGAGGTTCCTTAAACTACGTTATGCATTACAAGCGAACTGGTGAAGAGTCAACAACCCTCTTTCGCCTGCCCGCAAGCACTACTGAGTGCACATAGGAAGAATTGCTCAGCGTGAGTAAGGTTGCTGTACAATCCCAAATGGAACAAATTCCGAAGTTTTAAGTTACTATTTCCATATGTATGCAAATAAGATTACTTTCGTGTGTTTCATTTACGTTTTAAGTCAAAGTAATATGAACTAAATCTTGACTTTCATAAATTTGCTTAATTACTTTCGTACTTAACGTATGTTAGTAATTAATTGCAATTGGTCTCATAAAGTGACCAACATTTGAAAGGAGAAAACCTTATAATTTTCTTATCTGAGTGCTAAAGGTCAGTAGATGCCACTGATAACTTGGGAGGGATCCCAGAAAGCATTTTAAGATATGTAAATAAGAATTAATATGAAATAATTCTTCAGATCTTATTTTGAATTCTTAATTAAAATATTTGGGTCACTATAATCAAAACATTTGGGTTTATTTTAGTATTTTTTACATGTAAAATATTAAACTTTAGACATTTTTAAATAATGTATTTAATGGTCAATTTAATAATGCTTGCAAATAATAGAATCGACCATACATATTTAAATGAGTGTATTTAATGATTACATTGATATGTTTTGTATACAGTACATTGAACCTTACATACTGCCTGGTATATATCTAATGGTTGACTTGGTACTGATTTTATATTACATATGAATCTTATGTACCGCGAAACAATGTTCATACTAGTGGCCGTGTCAAAAACTATGGAGGTGTATGTGAAACGATGTACTAGCATCAAAAATAGCGTGGCCAAACGTTCTTCTTTTGCAGAAACAGGCCTAATTTTGAGCACTCTGTCTTTCGGTTTTCACCACCTCAAGAAGTAAGTTAAATTGTTCTTTTGAGGGCTGTTTAAAAAGAATTATATAATTAATCCTACATTAACCCTACCGTAAAGTAATAGTGGTAAAATTTGACAAGTAATTTTCCCTAATTAATCTTTTTTCCACCGTATTTCATATAATCTAATCCATCATAAAACATGTTTCATTTAGGTTGAATCTTCCGGCCTAAGACTTTAGTAGTTTTTTTGTTAAATTGGTAATTTTCTTATTTTGGCTATTATGGAGGAAAAGAATGCATATCATTATATACATTATTTTATATTTCTTTATTTTCCATTTCACTTTCCTTCATCTTTATTACTATTTCCTTCTTCGCTGATCCTTTATCCTCATATTTCTTTAGAAAGCCTCTCCCTGACTCCTAGTTACCTCCACACTTCCTTCACCATTTGTTGTTTTCTACTGTTCTTTTAGTAATTTTCCCGCCTTCATAAACTAACCATTCTGTTATCTGGCTTCAGTTGGCAACATGGCCGCTCTCTAGCACCAGCCCTCTCTGTCTGTCTTCTCTCCTATTACGTGAATACGCCTTCGGCGGAACGTTGCCGCGTTTTTATTGTTTTTGTTTAGTTCCTGTACACCTGTCTTTGAATTGTGACATGTTAGTACATTTCTCTCTGCCTCATTTTACCATGTTATGTGTTTCTTCGTTAGGCTTCCTTTGTTCTGACCACGTGGTCGCCACACCATTTTCTCGTACTTTATTCGTCGTATGTGTTTTCCCGTCATTCTTTACTGAGCTACTTTCGATGTTCCGTTTCAACTTTTCTACCTTTTTCGCTTGTTTTCTCACCCCTTATGGTGCTTTTCCCCCTATTATTATTAGGCATTTCTTACTTATTTTTACATTTTATCTCCTCTTTTATTTTTTCTTACTTTTTGTTTAGATTTTTATTTGACTTTCTGTGTTCTCTCTCTTTCGGTTTCACTTAGCTTTCTGTACTCCTACAGGAACCATGTTTTCTAAACCTCTTCTGTTGTGGATTACCCGTTTTCGCACGCACACATTAAAATTTTCCAGCACCTTCTGACATATTGAATTCCTGCAATCCTGCCTTCACCTAGGACTTACACCGAGAGGCACAACATCCAAAATCTGTCTCGGGTTTTCCGCCATTCCGCTGTTACAATTTTTTTTTTTCATTCTGCAGATATACTTTCACCAATCTGCCTAGCTTTCTCGTTTCACGTTCACCAAGACTCAGAACTCTCCCTTGTTCTGCATACTTCTCTTATTATATAATCACTGTGTCCGTCGCATTTATTTCGTCCGTTCCTATGTGTAGTGAACGTCCCACATTCTCTCCGTTGCTGTGTCCTTAGACCTTCACGTTCTTATGATGAGTCCCTAACGCCCCCTTTACGCAGGTTTTGTTGGTATGTAATTTTGGAATCTACTCATACAACTTCCTTCATAGTCTCCTACACCAGCTCGTCTAGTGCTACTAACCTATGAAATTGATCATCCCCCGTTTTCGGGATCCTGCATATCAAAATATACCACACTTTTTTCTGATTAACGCTGTATAATGGTAAAATAAGGTAGAACAAAAGTTACTTACTTTAGACGAACTTCATATAACTAAAACGGTGGTAAGCTTTCGGCAAAAGCGTAGTCACAATATATAATGAGAAAAAGAGTAGAGGGAAATGTTGGCGAGGACGGCTATGGTGCCATATATATAACGCGTGTAACGATTTAAAACAATGGGGGAACAACATTGGTTGAATTAAAGAACTACCCGCGAGATCTTAACTAGTAAATCGTTGTAATTGAGAAAATGTTTAATCCTTACAACTTTCTTCTTCATCATCTATGTTTTAACGATACAATAGGTAGTATTTATTAATTAAATTTGAAAGTATCCTTAAAATATGTGTTATATGTAAATAGACCTGTGAAAGAAACTCGAGAAATAACACGAAATGCAAATTTGTGGGGGAATTTCCGTGAAAAAATGCAAAAAAAAAAAAAATTCCTCTCTCTCTATCTGTAACATAGGTGATCCAAGAAATTTATATTAAGCACTTCATATGCTTCCATATGTGACATCACTACCCAACTCTTCTGGTTTCAAGGTTGTGATCTCTGATATCGGAGAAACACTGGAACGGGAAAGCGACGTGGGTTCGAGTGTTGCTGCCACCCTGATTGAACTTTCCCAGGGTTTTCCTCGGTTCCACCAGGCAGACAAATGCCAGTACGCTAGCTTCTCATTTCTTTCTCAGGAAAGAGAGCTCGCCAAGGAAGTCGATCATTCCTCGTACATGACGATCTATACCTTTAAGGCATTATGAAATCTAGAAATGTGGAGTTTCAATGTAATAATGCTCTTTAATATGGATTTATCCTTCAGGAACACTTAAAAAAATATTTTTAAATTTATTTTCACCACATAGCTGGTGGAGAATGCTGCATGATGACGTATTTACAAAAGTTAAAAAGACCTACAGGATGCATGCTTTCTATTTTAGTTTTGTCATGCACTACTCTAACCTACAACTGAAATGAGAATGAGATTTTTTATACCTTTTATACTTAATTTTCTTATAAATTCGTTCAGTATTCACAAATAATTCACATGACTTATAGGCCATTATGTAACCTGAACTAGGGGAAAATGTATAACATCTGAAACAGCGTTTGTCAGAAAATAGCTATTTAAGTAAAAGCATCTACTGTGTGTTGTTCTTACTCCCGTTGTTTACTCACAAATTATGAAGCAATGAATAGAACTAGAATCCTGAAATTAATTTAGTTAAAAAGAGTTTAAGAGTAGACGGAGTTGAATCCTTTTATAAGTCATCTGAAACCCCCTCAAAATCGATATTTTGATACATTATTAACCACTTTTTCACATATGTGAATTAGGAAAACTGAAATGAATATAATTTCTTTAAGGGTTGATAAAATATAGCAACTTGATAATGCAGTGGACCCAGACTACATTATTTCTAAGATAACATACGAATTTCTCTACTATCATCATGATGAATTACAAAAAATAGCAAAATCTGTTAAACAAGCGCTATCACAGTGGTAAAAAATATACACAGTTGTTTCACATGGAACGGTCATGATATAATCAAAGCTGTTTTACCTTGTAAATTATCTATGATCTAACTTTTGATGTAGTTTAATCACTCTGAGCTTTCGGATTCGCATCAAATCATTTCTCAGAGCACAAGAGTTTGGGATAATACACGAAAAACATTACATTTTTTGCTGAACAATTTCAGGCAAGCAACTTCTTTTATTTCCTCAAGCTAAATGGTTAACTACACAACCCAATAAAACTGTAATCAATTAAATGTATTGTTTTAAAAAAATCACTGCAAATAAACAATATGTTTACTTTCTTGTCAATATTAATAAATAAAATTTTGCATCCACAGTCATGACAGAATTGTTTTTACCTCTTTTCCTCTCTAGCAATCACTTTTGGATAAAAAATATTAGGGAGCAAAGGCATCCCAGAGTTTGAAGTAGGGGCATAAGTGCTATCATTAGATGTTTCAAACATTGTCCAGTTGGAAGATATTTTTTTTCTAAACAGTAAAATGGGCTTGTTCGTTAATCCGTTGTCCCCTATTTTGGCTTATATTGTGTTAGGCCACTTTGAAACAGGGATTATAAAACAGTGTACTGGAGAGAAGAACAATCGTGACGTAAGAACACTACATACCTATTGGCATTTGTTAGGCGTTTGCGGAAGTGGTATAAAGAGCGCTCTGAAAGCACTTTCTGCTAGTTGGCGCTCCGTGGTCTAATAAGGAAGGTATTGGCCTAGTGTATCAGTGGTCCCGGGTTCGGTAACCGTCTACCTGAAGTTGTTTTTTTGTTTGCAACTATGTTTTTTTTTTATTTTAAAAAAGTATTTCTACTTTCGAAGAAAGCTCTGCTTTTGCGTTGTTACCCCGTTTCTCTGAAATCGGATAGATAAAGTCAAATTTGACTTTTTTGTTCCATTTAGGCAATGAAAACAATACGCACTTTAAACATTTCATAAAATTCATCGTCATAGGTTAGAAAAGTCAGGTCAGTTGGTAATTTTTTTCTTCATACGCAATGAAACAGTGAAAAGTTGCTGACATCATAACTGTCAAGACATTATTGTCACGGGATTATTCACTCTGGATTCTTGACGCTAGGTAGAGTACTGTGACGTCACGATTGTTTCTCTCAGCAGACGCTTGTGTACAAATATATACGATATTTTAGGTATGACAACAATTCTTTAACTTTATTCCTAAACGAA